>JAYMFT010150554.1:0-12629 GCA_038088735.1 Panulirus argus
TTATTGTCACACTCTCATATTGGATGAGTTCGATCCTTGTCTGGTTTCTGACACACTCATATCGCATTGTGTTATCTTTCGCTGACTTTTGACACGCATATAGCATTGAGTTTTATCCTATTTTGGTTCTAACATAATCATTGAGTGTTATCATTCACCAGTTACTGACACACTCATATTGCATTGAAATTTTATTCTTCACTGATTTCTGACACACTCATATTGCATTGAGTGCTTATCTTTCACTGGTTTTTGACACTATTATTACATCGTTTTATCTTTCACTGGTTTCTGACACTCATGTTGCAATGTCATCGTTCACAGTATTGAGTTTTTACCTTCAATGGTTTCTCTTACACTCTTTTATTGGATTAAGGTTTATCCCTCACTACTTTCTCACACACTCTAATATTGTATTTATGTTTATCCCTCACTGGCTTCTCATTCTCTTTAATATTGTTTTGAAATTTTTTCCTCACTGGTTTCTCACATACTCGCATATAGAATTGAGCTTTATATCTCAATGGTTTCTCATATATTCGCATATCTTGTTAATGTTTATCTCTCATTGGTTTCTCACACACACTGATATTGTATTGAGGTTGATCCCTGACTGATTTCTCACATTCGCATAATGTATTGAGATTTATCCCTCACAGGTTTCTCACACACAGGTTTATCCCGCATTTTTATTTTCTTTTACATATACTGTCAAATTGTGTAGATGTTTATCCCTCACTATTTTCTCGCAGAGTTTTGTATCTTATTGACTTTTCACAAACTCTCATATTGTATCGATGCTTATCCCTGACTGGTTTCTAACACACTCCTTTATTGTACTGAGGTTTATCCCCCACTGGTTTCTCACACACTTTCATACTAAATTTAGTTTTATCCCATAATTTAGTTTTATCTCATAATGTGTCATATTTTTTTGAGGGTTATCCCTCACTGGTTTCTCGCACAATCTGACACATATTGCACTGAGTTTTATCGCACACTGGTAACTGACACTCTCATATTGCTTGTTTTATCCCTTCCTGGTTTATGACACATTCACATTGACACTCATATTACACTCTCATATGGCATTGTTTTATTCTTCACTGGTTCCTGACATACTCATAATGTATTGAGTGTTATTTTTCACTGCTTCCTAACACGCTCTCATATTGCATTGAGTTTATCCTTCACTGGTTTCTGACATACTCATATGTTGCAATGAGTGCCATCGTTCACTGTGTTTTGAAACTCATATTGCATTGAATTTTACTAGTCACTAGTTCATGACACACTTTCATATTGCATTGTTTTATCCTTCACTGGTTCCTGACACACTCATAATGTTGTTTTATCTTTCACTGATTTCTGTCGCACTCATGTTGCAATTAGTGTCATCGTTCACTAGTTTCTGATACTCATGTTGCATTTAGTTTTATCCTACACCGGTTTCTTTCACACTTTCATACGGTTTCAATGGTTTCTCATACACTCTTGTATTGGATTGAGGTTTGTCCCTCACTGGTTTCTCACACTCTAATATTGTATTTAGGTTTCTCATTCTCTCTGGTTTCTTACATACATGCATATTGTATTGAGTTTATACCTCAATATTGGTTTCTCACATACATTGATATTGTAGTGAGGTTTATCCCTCACTGGTTTCTGACATATTCTCACACTATTATTATGAGGTTGATCCTTCACTGTTTCTGACACAAACTCACTGATTTCTCACACATTCGTATAGATGTTTCTCATACACTCATCTTTGGTGAGGTATATCCCGCAGTGATTTTTTTTATATAATATCAAATTGTGTAAAGGATTATCCCTCACTGGCTTCTCACAAACTCATATGTATTGGTTTATCCCTGACTGGTTTCTAAGACACTTTATTATATTGACGTTCGTAAAATGTATTGAGAATTATCCCTCAGAGGTTTCACACACACTAATATTTTGCTGAGGTTTATCCCGCATTATTTTTTTATATACTCTCAAATTCTGTAGAAGTTTATCCCTCACTGGTTTCTCGCAGATTCTCATATTGTATTGAGTTTTTTTCCTCACTGGTTTGTCATAAAATCTCATATTGTATTGAGGTTTATCCCAGACTGGTTTGTAACACACTCCTATATGGCATTGACGTTTATCCCTTACTGGTTTCTCACACACTTTCATATTGAATTTAGGTTTATCCCAAACTGCTTTCTCACAAAGTGTCATATTGTTTTGAGTTTTATCCCTCCCTGGTTTCTCACACGATATGATATTGTATTGAGGTTCACACCTCACAGGTTTCTGACACTCATATTTCACTGACTTTTATCGTTCACTGGTAACTGACACACTCATATTGCATTGAGTGATATCTCTCACTGGATTCTGACACACTCATATTCCATCGGGTGTTATCGATCACTGGTTTCTGACACACTCATATTGCATTGAGTTTGATCCCTCACTGGTTTCTAACACACTCATATTGCGTTGAATATTATCGTTCACTGGTTCCTGACACATATTGCATTGAGTTTTATGTTTCACTGGTATCTGACACATGTTTTTTCACACTCATATTGCATTGAGTTTTATCATTCACTGCCTTCTGACACATGTTCATACGGTTTCAATGGTTTCTCATACTCTCCTTTGTTGGATTGAAATTTATCCCTCACTCGTTTCCCACACTGGTTTCTCTATTGTATACAGATTTATCCCTCGCTGGTTTCATATTCTCTTTCATATTGTTTTGAAATTTTTCCCTCCTTGGTTTCTCACATGGTCGCATATATCACAATGGTTTCTAACACAATCCTTCATTGGTTCCTGACACACTCTGACATATTCTCATATTGTATTGACGTTTATCAATCTCTGGTTTGTCACACACTCTCATATCATATTAAGCTTTCTGACACTCTTATATTGTAGTGAGATTTATCTCTCACTAGTTTCTCACATTAATATTGTTATGAGGTTCATCTTTCACTGTTTTCTGAAATCTCATATTGTATTGATGCTTATCCCTCACTGATTTCCCACAAATTCGCATAATGTATTGAGGTTTATCCGTCAGAGGTTTCTCACACACTCAGGTTTATCCCGCAGTGGTTTTTTTATATACTATCATAATATGGTTTTTCGAAGAGTCTCATATTGTATTGAGGTTTATCCCTCAATGGTTTCTCACAAACTCTCATATTCTATTGATGCATATCCCTAACACACTCCTATATTGTATTGACGTTTTTCTCCCACTGGTTTCTCACACACTTTCATATTGAATTTAAGCTTATCCCTCACTGGTTTCTCACACGATCTGATATTGTATTAAGATTTACACCTCACTGGTTACTGACACTCTCATATTGCATGAGTTTTATCCTTCACTGGTTCCTGACATAATTGCATTGAGTGTCATCTTTCACTGGTTTCTGACACTCATATTGCATTGACTTTTTTCTTTCGCTGGTTTCTGACACTCATAATTGCGGTCACTGGTTACTGACACACTCATATTGCATTGACTTTTTTTCTTCACTGGCTATCTTTCACCGGTTCCCGACATATATTGCAATGTTTTATCTTACACACTTTCGTATGGTATTGTGTTTTAACCTGCTGGTTTCTGACACACTTTCGTATGGTATTGAATTTTAACCTGCAATTGTTTCTCATACACTCTTTTATTGGTTTCTCACACTAATATTGTATATAGATTTATCCCTCACTGGTTTCTCATTCTCTTTCATATACTTTTAAGAATTTTCCCTCACTGGTTTCTAACATGCATATTGTATTAAACTTAATATCTCACATTCGCATATCTTGTTGAGGTTTATCCATCATTGGTTTCTCACTCATTCTGATATTACATTGTTTATTTTTCACTGGTTCCTAACATATTCTCATATTGTATTGCCGTTTTTCCCTCTCTGGTTTCTCAGAAACTCATATTGTTATGAGGATGACACAAACTTATATCATATTGAGGCATACCCTCACTGATTTGTCACATATTCGCAACATATATTGAGGTTTATCCCTGAGAGGTTTCTCAGAAACTATTATTGTTATGACGTTGACACAAACTCATATCATATTGAGGCATACCCTCACTGATTTGTCACATTCGCAAAATATATTGAGGTTTATCCCTCGGAGGTTTCTCACATACATATTTTGCTGAGGTCTATTCCCCATTCGTTTTTTATGTTCTAACACACTCGTATATTGTTCTGACGTTTATCCCCCATTGGTTTCTCACACATATTGCTTTGAGACACTCATATTCCATTGACTTTCATCGTTCACTGCTTATTGTCACACTCATATCGTATGAGTTTGATCCTTGTGTGGTTTCTGACACACTTATATTGCATTGTGTTATCTTTCGCTGATTTTTGACACATATTGTATTGAGTTTTATCCTACACTGGGTCTAACAAACTCATTGAGTGTTATCATTCATTAGCTACTGACACATATTGCATTGAAATTTTATCCTTCACTGGTATCTGACACATTCATATTGCATTGAGTGTTTATCTTTTACTAGTTTTTGACACACTATTATTGCATCGTTTTATCTTTCCCTGGTTTCTGACACTCATGAGTGTCATCGTTCACAAGTTTTTGAAACATATTTGCATTGTTTTATCATTCACTCGTACGGTATTGAGTTTTTACCTTCAATGGTTTCTCTTACACTCTTTAATTGGATTAAGGTTCATCTCTCACTAGTTTCTCACACACTCTTATATTGTATTTATGTTTATCCCTCACTGGTGTCTCATTCTCTTTCATTTTGGTTTCTCACACATTCGCATATCTTGTTAATGTTTATCTCTCATTGGTTTCTCACACACACTTATATTGTATTGAGGTTGATTCTTCACTGTTTTCTGACACAATCTCATATTGGATGGAGGCTTATCCCTGACTGATTTCTCACACATTCGTTTAATGTATTGAGGTTTATCCCTCACAGGTTTCTCACACACGTATTTTGTTCAGGTTTATCCCGCAGTGGGTTTTTTTCTTTTTTATATACAATCAAATTGTTTTCTCGCAGAGTTCGTATCTTATTCAGGTTTATTCCCCACTGGCTTCTCAGAAACTCTCATATTGTATTGATGCTTATCCCTGACTGGTTTCTAACACACTCCTATATTATATTGAGGTTTATCCCCCACTGGTTGCTCGCACACTTTCATACTGAATTTAGTTTTATCCCACTGTTATGTCATAATGTGTCATATTTTTTTGAGGTTTATCCCTCAGTGGTTTCTCACGATCTGATATTGTATTGAGGTTTACACCTCATAAGTTACTGACACACTCATATTGCATTGAGTTTTATCGCACACTGGTAACCGACACACTCTCATATTGCATGAGTTTTATCCTTTCCTGGTTTCTGACACATTCACATTGCATTGAGTTTTATCTTAACACTGCTTTCTGCATCGAGTTTAATCCTTCACTGGTTTTTGACACATATTGCATTGAGTGCTATCGTTCATTATTTTCTGACACTCATATGGCATTGTTTTATTCTTCACTGGTTCCTGACACACTCATAATGCATTGAGTGTTATTTTTCACAGCTTCCTAACACGCTCTCATACTGCATTGAGCTTTTCCTTCACTGGTTTCTGACACACTCATATGTTGCAATGAGTGTCATCGTTCACTGTTATTTGAAACTCATAATGCATCGAATTTTACTCGTCACTTTCATATTGTGCTATCGTTTCATTATTTTTTGACACATTCTCATGTTTTATCCTTCATTGGTTCCTGACACACTCATATTGTATTGAGTGTTTTCTTTCACTGTTTTCTGTCGCACTCATGTTGCAATTAGTGTCATCGTTCACTAATTTCTGATACTTATATTGCATTGAATTTTATCCTACACTGGTTTCTGTCACACTTACGTACGGTATTGACTTTTAACCTTTACTGGTTTCTCACACACTCTAATATTGTATTTAGGTTTCTCATTCTCTTTCATATTGTTTTGAAAATTTTCCTCACTAGTTTCTCACATACTTGCATATTGTATTGAGTTTATATCTCAATGGTTTCTCACACATTCGTATATCTTGTTAATGTTTATCTCTCATTGGTTTCTCACACACAAACTCATATCATATATAGGCATACCCTCACTGATTTGTCACATATTCGCAAAATATATTGAGGTTTATCCCTCAGAGGTTTCTCACACACATATTTTGTTGACATTTATCCCGCATTGGTTTTTTATATACTATCAAATTGTGTAGAGGTTTATCCCTCACTGGTTTCTCACAAACTCTCATATTGTATTGATGTTTATCCCTGACTGCATTCTAACACACTCATATATTGTTCTGACGTTTATCCCACTTTGGTTTCTCACACATTTTCATATTGAATTTAGGTTTATCCTTCACTGTTTTCTCACAAAGTGTCATAGTGTCTTGAGATTTATTCCTCACTGGTTTTTCACACGATTTGATAATGTATTGAGTTTAATCGTTCACTGGTTTTTGAGACAACTATATTCCATTTACTTTTATCGTTCACTGCTTATTGTCACACTCTCATATTGGATGAGTTCGATCCTTGTCTGGTTTTTGACACACTCATATTGCATTGTGTTATCTTTCGCTGATTTTTGACATTCATATTGCATTGAGTTTTATCCTACACTGGTTCTAACAAACTCATTGAGTGTTATCATTTGCTAATTGCTGACACACTCATATTGCATTCAAATTTAATCCTTCACTGGTCTCTGACACTATTATTGCATCATTTTATCTTTCACTGGTTTCTGACACTCATGTTGCAATGTCATCGTTCACAAGTTTTTGACACATTGCATTATTTTATCATTCACTCGTACAGTATTGAGTTTTTACCTTCAATGGTTTCTCACACTCTTTTATTGGATTAAGGTTTATCCCTCACTAGTTATTCTCACAAAATCGCATATTGAATTGAGCTTTATATCTCAATGGTTTCTTGTTAATGTTTATCTCTCATTGGTTTCTCACACACACTGATATTGTAATGAGGATGATTCTTCACTGTTTCCTGACACAATCTCATCCCTGACTGATTTCTCATATTCGCATACTGTATTGAGGTTTATCCCTCACAGGTTTCTCACACATATTTTGTTCAGGTTTATCCCGCAGTGTTTTTTTTTTCTTATGTACTGCCAAATTGCGTAGATGTTTATCCCTCACTGTTTTCTCGCAGAGTTTCGTATCTTATTGAGGTTTATTCCTCACAGGCTTCTCACAAACTCTCATATTGAGTTTTTACCTTCAATGGTTTCTCACACTCTTTTATTGGATTAAGGTGCAAACCTCACTAGTTTTTCTCACATAATCGCATATTGAATTGAGCTTTATATCTCAATGGTTTCTAACACACTCCTATATTGTATTGAGGTTTATCCCCAACTGGTTTCTCACACACTTGCATACTGAATTTAGTTTTATCCCACTGTTATCTCATAATGTGTCAAATTTTTTTGAGGGTTATCCCTCACTGGTTTCTCGCACGATCTGATATTGTATTGAGGTTTACACCTCATAAGTTACTGACACACTCATATTGCATTGAGTTTTATCGCACACTGGTAACCGACACACTCTCATATTGCATGAGTTTTATCCTTTCCTGGTTTCTGACACATTCACATTGCATTGAGTTTTATCTTAACACTGCTTTCTGCATCGAGTTTAATCCTTCACTGGTTTTTGACACATATTGCATTGAGTGCTATCGTTCATTATTTTCTGACACTCATATGGCATTGTTTTATTCTTCACTGGTTCCTGACACACTCATAATGCATTGAGTGTTATTTTTCACAGCTTCCTAACACGCTCTCATACTGCATTGAGCTTTTCCTTCACTGGTTTCTGACACACTCATATGTTGCAATGAGTGTCATCGTTCACTGTTATTTGAAACTCATAATGCATCGAATTTTACTCGTCACTTTCATATTGTGCTATCGTTTCATTATTTTTTGACACATTCTCATGTTTTATCCTTCATTGGTTCCTGACACACTCATATTGTATTGAGTGTTTTCTTTCACTGTTTTCTGTCGCACTCATGTTGCAATTAGTGTCATCGTTCACTAATTTCTGATACTTATATTGCATTGAATTTTATCCTACACTGGTTTCTGTCACACTTACGTACGGTATTGACTTTTAACCTTTACTGGTTTCTCACACACTCTAATATTGTATTTAGGTTTCTCATTCTCTTTCATATTGTTTTGAAAATTTTCCTCACTAGTTTCTCACATACTTGCATATTGTATTGAGTTTATATCTCAATGGTTTCTCACACATTCGTATATCTTGTTAATGTTTATCTCTCATTGGTTTCTCACACACAAACTCATATCATATATAGGCATACCCTCACTGATTTGTCACATATTCGCAAAATATATTGAGGTTTATCCCTCAGAGGTTTCTCACACACATATTTTGTTGAGGTTTATACCACATTTGTTTTTTATATTCTAACACACTCGTATATTGTTCTGACGTTTATCCCCCATTGGTTGTTCACACATTATCCTTCACTGTTTTCTCACAAAGTGTCATATTGTTTTGAGATTTATCCCTCACTGGTTTCTCACACGATTTGATATTGTATTGACTTTAATCGTTCTCTGATTTTTGAGACACTCATATTCCATTAACTTCTGTCGTTCACTGCTTATTTTCACACTCTCATATTGGATGAGTTTGATCCTTGTCTGGTTTTTGACACACTCATATTGCATTGTGTTATCTTTCGCTGATTTTTGACACTCATATTGTATTGAGTTTTTTCCTACACTGGTTCTAACAAACTCATTGAGTTTTATCATTCATTAGTTACTGACACACTCATATTGCATTGAAATTTTATTCTTCACTGGTTTCTGACACTCATATTGCATTGAGTGTTTATCTTTTACTGGTTTTTGACACACTCTATTATTACATCGTTTTATCTATCACTGGTTTCTGACACTATGTTGCAATGTGTGTCATCGTTCACAAGTTTTTGACACATATTTGCATTGTTTTATCATTCACTCGTACGGTATTGAGTCTTTACCTTCAATGGTTTCTCTTACACTCTTTTATCCCTCACTAGTTTCTCACACACTCTAATATTATATTTATGTTTATCCCTCACCGGTTTCTCATTCTCTTTCATATTGTTTTGAAATTTTTCCTCACTGGTTTCTCATACTATCATATTGAACTGAGCTTTATATCTCAATGGTTTCTCACACATTCGCATATCATGTTAATGTTTATCTCTCATTGATCTCTCACACACACTGATATTGTATTGAGGTTGATTCTTCACTGTTTTTCTGACACAATCCCATATTGGATTGAGGCGTATCCCTGACTGATTTCTCACACATTCGCATAATGTATTGAGGTTTATCCGTTAAAGGTTTCTCACACACATATTTTGTTCAGGTTTATCCCGCATTGTTTTCTTTTATATACTATCAAATTGTTTTCTCGCCGAGTTCGTATCTTATTGATGTTTATTCCCCACTGGCTTCTCACAAGCTCTCATATTGTATTGATGCTTATCCCTGACTGGTTTCTAACACACTCCTATATTGTATTGAAGTTTATCCCATACTGGTTTTTCACATACTTTCATACTGAATTTAGTTTTATCCCACTGTTATCTCATAATGTGTCATATTTTTTTGATCTGATATTGTATTAAGGTTTACACCTCATAAGTTACTGACACTCATATTGCATTGAGTTTATCGCACACTGGTAACTGACACACTCATATTGCATTGAGTTTATCGCACACTGGTAACTGACACACTCATATTGCATAAGTTTTATCCATTCCTGGTTTCTGACACATTCACGTTGCATTGAGTTTTTTCTTACACTGTTTCCTGACACTCATATTGCTTTTGACACATATTGCATTGTGTTATCGCTCACTATATTTTGACACTCATATGGCATTGTTTTATTCTTCATTGGTTCCTGACACACTCATAATGCATTGAGTGTTATTTTTCACTGCTTCCTAACAAGCTCTCATATTGCATTTTTATCCTTCACTGGTTTCTGACACACTCATATGTTGCAATGAGTGTCATCTTTCACTGTTATTTGAAACTCATATTGCATTGAATTTTACTCGTCACAAGTTTATGACACACTTAGATATTGAGTGTTACCGTTTCACTATTTTCTGACACATTCTCATATTACATCCTTCACTGATTGCTGACACACTCATATTGAGTTTTATCTTTCACTGATTTCTGTCGCACTCATGTTGCAATTAGTGTCATCGTTCACTAGTTTCTGATACTCATATTGCATTGAGTTTTATCCTACACCGGTTTCTGTCACACTTTCGTACGGTATTAACTTTTAACCCTCACTGGTTTCTCACACACTCTAATATTGTATTTAGGATTCTCATTCTCTTTCATATTGTTTTGAAATTTTTCCTCACTGGTTTCTCATATACTTGCATATCTTGTTGAGGTTTATCCCTCATTGGTTTCTCACACATATTGATATTGTAGTGAGGTTTATCCCTCACTGGTTTCTGACATATTCTCACACTATTATTGTTATGAGGTTGATCCTTCACTGTTTTCTGACACAATCTCATAATATATTGAGGTTTATCCCTCAGATGTTTCTCATACACTCATCTTTGGTGTTATATCCCGCAGTGGTTTTTATATATACTGTGAAATTGTGTAAAGGTTTATCCCTCATTGGTTTCTCGCAGAGTCTCATATTGTATTGAGGTTTATCCCTTGATAGCTTCTCACAAACCTGGCTGGTTTTTATTGACGTTCGTAAAATGTTTCACACACACTCAGGGTAATCTCGCAGTGCTTTTTTTTTCTTTTTTATACTCTCACAATGTGGTTTTTCGAAGAGTCTCATATTGTTTTGAGATTAATCCCTCAATGCTTTCTCACAAACTCATGTTGTATCGATGCTTATCCCTGACTTCTATCTAACACACTCCTATATTGTACTGACGTTTTTCTCGTACTGGTTTCTCACACTTTCATATTGAATTTAGGTTTATCCCTGATTGGTTTCTCACACGATCTGATATTGGTTTCTGACACACTCTCATATTGCATGAGTTTTATCCTTCATTGGTTTCTGACACACTTGCACAGTGTCATCTTTCACTGGTTTCTGACACTCATATTGCATTGAGTTTTATCTTTTACTGGTTACTAACATAATTGCGTTCACTTATTTCTGACACACTCATATTGCATTGATTTTTTTTCTTCACTGGCTACTGACACACTCATATTGCAATGACACTCATATTGCAATGACTTTTATCTTTCGTATGGTATTGGGTTTTAAAATGCTGGAATGAGTGTCATCGTTCACTAGTTTTTGACACATGTTGCATTGAGTTTTATCCTTCACTGGTTCCTGACACACTTTCGTATGGTATTGAATTTTAACCTGCAATTGTTTCTCATACACTCTTTTATTGGATTGAGGTTTAACCATCACTGGTTTCTCACACTAATATTGTATATAGATTTATCCCTTACTGGTTTCTCATTCTCTTTCATATTGTTTTAAAATTTTTATATCACATGCATATTGTATTGACCTTTATATCTCATTGGTTTCTCACACATTCGTATATCATGTTGAGATTTATCCCTCATTGGTTTTTCACTCTGATATTATATTGTTTATTCCTCACTGGTTCATGACATATTCTCATATTGTATTGACGTTTATCCCTCTCTGGTTTCTCAAAAACTCTAATATTGTTATGAGGTTGACACTAACTCATATCATATTGAGGCATACCCTCACTGATTTGTCACATATTCGCAAAATATATTGAGGTTTATCCCACAGAGGTTTCTCAGAAATTCTAATATTGTTATGAGGTTGACACAAACTCATATCATATTGAGGCATACACTCACTGATTTGTCACATATTCGCAAAATATATTGAGGTTTATCCTTCAGAGGTTTCTCACACACATATATTGTTGAGGTTTATCCCGCATATGTTTCTCACAAACATTCATATTGTATTGATGCTTATCCCTGACTGGTTTCTAACACACTCCTATATTGTATTGAGGTTTATCCACCACTGGTTTCTCACACACTTTCATACTGAATTTAGTTTTATCCTACTGTTATCTCATAAAGTGTCATAATTTTTTTGAGGTTTATCCCTCACTGGTTTTTCACACGATCTGATACTGTATTGAGTTTTAAACCTCATAAGTTTCTGACACTCATATTGCATTGAGGTTTATCGCACACTGGTAACTGACACACTCTCATATGAGTTTTATTCTTTCCTGGTTTCTGACACATTCACCTTACATTGAGTTTTATCTTACACTGTTTCCTGACACTCACATTGCATCGAGTTTAATCCTTCACTGTTTTTTTGACATATATTGCATTGTGTTCACTATTTTCTGACACTGTCATATGGCATTGTTTTATTCTTCACTGGTTCCTGACACACTCATAATGCATTGAGTGTTATTTTTCACTGCTTCCTAACACGCTCTCA
>JAYMFT010150565.1:0-12629 GCA_038088735.1 Panulirus argus
GCCCCCTTCTCTGTTCCTTCTTTTGGAAAAGTGAAAATAGGAGGGGAGGATTTCCAGCCCCCCGCTCCCACCCCTTTCAGTCGCCTTTTACGACACGCAGGGAATACGTGGGAAGTATTCTTTATAAATATAAATAAATAAAAAAAGAAAAAAATTGCTTTGTCTTTGCATTTACTGTTTAAATTTGCCTCCAAAAACACCAACAAAGGAACCTAATATTCTACCCAATCCCTCTGATTCAGTCAACAAGGCAAATGACACTATTAGCATATAAAAACTTTGGTAGCTTCCAATTAGTTTTACCCCACCTCACCCACACATTCATATTTCACAATGGTAACATTACACAATACACACACACATATTTCAGATTACTTACTCATACCTCTGTCTACTCCCAGTCAAGCACTAGTTCCATTATAAAAACTAAGAGCATAAATAGGACTTCCATGTACACTATCAGGAGTAAGATCTTCCAAAAGATCTTTCCTATTAACTTCATCATAACTTTTCAAATCCTTCAATATTTCACATAATTTCTCACTTTATCCACTGTCACAAGTAGTCTCACAAACTTTAAAATTATACCCTCACTTTCATACAGATCTTCATTCTGTTACTGTTTACCTCCATCCTAAATAGTTTGTTATTCTCTCTTAAATTTTCACACATCCATTTTCTGAAATCAGTGTTAGCTTTTCTTTCTTAGGCCGCACCAGTTTTCTTGCTTTTATATTAATATATATCATACTTGTTCACTAAAACCTGTGTTACAAGACAATGCTAGGCACAGCCTCATTTACTCACATCCACTCTCTAGCTGACATGTTTAATGCACCAAAAACAGAGCTGCCCATTCACTGCCAAGATCCATGGACTGCTTTATAAGCTCTATTTCTGCACAGGGACAGCACATTGCCTCCTGTACACCACAACACTCCAATTCACTCTATCCCATGCATGTCTCACATCCTCCTGCATCTTCAGCCCTGATAAAGCATCTTTGATTCTATCCTTCCATCTCACCCTTGGTCTTCCCCTTCTCTTTGTTGCCTCCACATCTGACACATATACCATCTAAGTCAGTCTCTCTTCCCTCATCCTCACCATATGTCCAAACTATTTTTGCGCATCTTCTTCAGCTATAACCACACTTCTCTTACTGCCACACCTCTCTCTTATCCAATCATTTCTCAATCAACTCTCCTCATACCAAACACTGTCCTCAAATATTTTAATTCCAACATATCCAACCTCTACCCTCAATGCTTCATATGCCCAAAATCTGCACAATGACATTACATTGCCCCTGTTTACCACTACATTCCAATTCATTCTCTCCCATGCATGCCTCATATCCTCCTACATGTCCAAAAATCAACATCCAAAACATCGCTGATTCCATCCTTCCATCTCATCCTTGGTCTCCTTCTTCTTGTTTCTTCCCCTTTTGACAAATATACCCTACTGGTCAGTCTCCTCCCTCACCCTCTTCAGCTCTTTCTACCATACTTTTCTAGCTACCACAACTCTTTCCTACCTTATTTCTTCATCAACCCTTCTCACACCACATACCATCCTCAAATATTTTAATTTCAACATATCCATCCTTTTTCACCCTTTTTTATCTAGGACCCATACCCTGCATACATACATTACCTTAAGGACTACAATACAAACCAACATATCCACATCTGCCTTCACAGACAGTGACCTCACATACACACTCCTCAGTGCACCATAGACCTAAGCCCCCTTACCCACCCTGTGGCTTACTTCAACTCCCAAGGTTCCATTTGCTGCCATGTCCACACCCAGATACCTGAAATACTCCATTTACTCCAGGTTCACCCCAACCAACCACTCTTTCTCCCCTGCTACACCTAATAACCTTATTTCTATTCACATTTACGTTAAACTTTCTCACGTGCTCTCTCAAACTCAGAGACACAAGCGTCAGCAGTTTCTCACTCGAGTCTGCTATCAGAGCCATGTCTTCATCAAACAACA
Source organism: Panulirus argus (assembly GCA_038088735.1). NCBI lineage: Eukaryota > Metazoa > Arthropoda > Malacostraca > Decapoda > Palinuridae > Panulirus > Panulirus argus. The sequence goes on from JAYMFT010150565.1 coordinate 2,011, forward strand.
CCTGACTCACATACCACTCAAAAAAACTGCAGACCTCACCCTTTCAAAAACCCTCACATTCACCTCCTTCTCCATCCTGTCCATACACAGCTGTAACAGTCAGGGTCACATCACACACCTATGACAAAGACCCTTCTTTACCTGGAATCAATCACACTCCTCACTTTCAACTCGCACACACCTTATTCTCTTGCCAGAAACTCATAACTACTTCTAGTAGCTTTCTGCCTATACAGCATATTAGCATCACCTTCCACAAAGCAACTCCATCAACTCTATCATATGCTTTCTTCAGATCTATAAGTACCACATAAAAATCCTTTTATTTCTCAAACACATTCATCTGAGCAAACACCTGATCCATATTTCACCTACCTCTCCTGAGGCCTCTAAATCATACAACCTATGAGGTATACTCAACAAACTTATACCTCTGTAATCTGAGCATTACTTTTGTCCCCCTTGTCTTTATACAATGACATTATACGGGATTAGGCATCTCGACTGAAAACCCTCAGTCACCAATCAACAATACTGTCATCCCCTCCTTAAGAAATTTAACTACAATCTCATCCACTCCATCTGCTTTGCCATTCTTCATCTTAACAAGGTTTTCACCAAACCACTTGATACTTTTAATATTTTTTCAACTCACAAGATTCCTTTTCTGCCTTTAGGATTCCTCCACCAGCACAGTCTACTTTTAATGCTTCAAAATCCTCTCCAATGCATACTATTATAAGCTTTTTCAGTTTCATGATATGATGCATGTGCTCTCTTTGTCCTATTCCAGTATTTCCTAATCAAATACTCTCATAATGGAGATGTAAACTTTATCAACATAACTACATCCTTCAGTTAGAGTTCTTTGTCAATCAAAAATACAACTCACCATAATGACAGCACTTGTGGCTATGAAGATGGTGGGAAGGTCATAACTTTGCAGTTTTGAGGTAAGAGCTTCTGACACAATCTGCTGACATTCAAGATAGAACTTGCAAACTCGTTCCACTTCAGCTATGCTGTAACTAGAATCTGGCAGATGCTTGTACTTATCTAAAACATCTTTGTGTAGCCTTGTTGCTTCTTCAAAAAGCAACTCAGCATTACCTGCATGAAAAAGATGAAAGTAACAAGTTAAAAATTCATAATTTCACTATCTAGTAAAACTTTTCATTAATGGGTTTTGGGATAAAGTAATAAATAATAGCAAAAGTGATTCTTCACATGAGCTAATTATTAAATGCTTTATCATTCAATCAAACAATAACTTCAAAAATTTTTCTCTAAATAATACAGTCTCACTAAAGTTATGCAGTTTCCTAAACACATATGATAATTTCACATTTTTTATCCAAACCACTCTCTTTAGGGTTTTCTGGTTGCTCAACTTCCACTCCACCATCCATCTTGAGTATTATTCAAATATTCAGACTCTGCAAATTTCACACATTCATATTCATTGTTCTTTTCTTCTGATCTAATATTCTCACATGATTAAGAAATTCATGGAATGGTTAACTGCAGCCTTATAACTAAGCAATCATCCAGCCTACTACTGAGCACTATTATGCTCTGCACATATCTCCAACCTAATTTTGACAAGTGTGTCATCCTCACTTTACATAGTAGATCTGTTCCCTAACATGCCATGCAGATGATGACAAAGGTGGCTTCATTAAATCTGAAACATATTTGCATATGCAATGTTAAGTTTACTACAAGAGATTATATGGTATCAAATGGTTTTACCTATGTTAGATTTACTGTATCATGCAATATAACAACAGGCTTTTTCAATATTAGCTCAGAAAGCATTAGCAACGGAATCCATTAATCACTGCTACCTCATATATCCTATACTTACTTCCTGCCCCATGAGTCCCTTCTATCCTCATGAGGCTCCTGCAGCACTCAAGAAGCTGGCCACATCTACCGGTCAGCACCAAAGGCCATACAGTGTTGTTGTGTGTGCTTCTAAGTGTAGAGAGTGCAGAGCAACTGAGTATAAGTGATAGGTGTCCTTTATGGCAGCTCCTTCTGGGGCATGAAGGGTCTTGAGAAATGCTGAAATGGTGTTTGTAAGTGTTGTATTTGTGTGTGATAACCAGAGCATATGTGGATGAGTGTGACTCTAGTTTGCCTAGAGAATGTGGTTTCTAATGGGTGTATGTCTAGTTTGCTGGAATGTAAAACTGAGCTGGGAAGTCAGTTGTTTAATGCCTGTAAAGTTATTTCAATGTGTATGTGTTTTGTCAGTGTTACATATATTGGGGGTGGAGGAATGTGTAAGTACTAGTTAGTGCAGTGTGAGGAACGGCAAGCTTTTTATTTCTACTTGGAAGTTTGTGTTTAGCTAAAGACTGGTTTGGGTGGAGGAGTCTAGTGCTGTTGTATGGAACTAGGTGTCAAGCCTGTTGAAGTGGATCCGTATTTGGAGGACCTTTGTTTCATGTGAAGGTGTACAGTGTCTGTGGTAGCTTGGCAGCCAGTGATTATCTTAGGTGCATTATTCTGTGTAGTTTGCAGCTTTGTTATACTTGCTTTTGAAAGGGTAGAAGACCAGACAGGAAAGGCACAGTTTAAAGAGGAGCAGTGAAGTTTGTATAAGATGTTGAGGGATTCTTTTTCTTGTCCAAATCTGGTGCTAGTTAATGCTCTGAGGGCATTCAGTTTGTGTTCCTTTTATGTTTACATTATTGGTGTGGGAAGTGAGTGTTGTGTGTGCTGTAAGTGAAGCCTAAAATAGTTGGTGTTTTACTCAGTGGGAGAGACTGTCCATTTAAGGTGACTGGAGAGTGTGAGCTGGATTCATGTCTGTCTAGGTTGAAAAGAGTGATTGAAGACTTCTGTGAAGATGCAGACATTCTGTTCTGGGTGAGCCACTGTTCCAGCTGTGTAATACAGAATTGCATGTTTGATGTTTCTATTGTGGTGTCAAGGTGTTACGATTTGATTGTGAGGTCATCTGCATATGATAGGCCCTTCACGATGAGGTTTGCCTAAGGTAATGGGAGGTTGTTTAGGAAGAGACTGAAGAGAGCTGGAGAAAAATGGCTCCTTGGAGAACATCACTGTAGAGTTGTAGTGTTATAGTGGTGAAGCCACTGTGAAAAACTCTGGCATGGCAGCCCACTATGAAATAGGCCAGCCACTTTTTGTCATTGTTGTTGTTGTTGGGGGGGGGGGGGCGGCAGTATCAAGTATTTTTTGTTCGAGGATGTGTCAGGATACAGTGTCAAATGGTTTGTTAATGTCTGCTGCAACTAGTGCTGTGTAGGAGGAGGGGGGATTGTGATTGCATGAATCCATCGAGGATATGCTGTGTGACGTCAGTATGTAGTGTGATGGTAGAATGTTTGGGGCGTGAAGCCATGCTCTATGGGTTAGAATGAGATGTTTGTTTTATTCTGTTAGTCATTTTTTCAGAAGTGATACAGGGTAGTAGGAGGAGGGTTGTTAAATGGTTTGGAGGGTTTTCGATGGGTATTATTTAAGCAAGTTTCCGGATGTTTGGGATTTTGTTGTGTGCTAGGATTGCAAGTGGACCATGATGTTTTAGGTGAAAGTGTGAAGTGAAATGTTGTCAGGGCCTCTAGTAGGACAGTTCTTTAAGGTCTTAACTGCATTGCTTGTGTCAGTGGAAGTGAATGGCAGATGAGGAGCTGTTTCAGGATGGATTTTGTATAAGTGTTTCATGACTTCCAACTTTAGAGATGTGATTGGTTTGAGGCTGATTCTTTAATAGTGTCTCATGAGTATGTTTATGTGTTCTCTGGGAGATGGAATTTCATTAGAAAAGGTCAGGAGTTCTTCATAAGTGGGGGCTGGACAGGAGAATAAGAGTGAGTTTTCTTTAATTAGCATCGGAGATGGATGCTGTGAGTCTTGTGACTGACAGTACTACAAAAAGAAGGCCAATTTTCAGTTTCACTTTTAGTAAATGGGTTAGTGATAATGCTGTTTAGAGTTTAGATTTGTTCTCTAATTTCTGTCGATGGAGAGAGGGGCCTTACATATGATGAACTGCGGCAAAGTGGCTTGAATGGATGGTTACTGCAGTAGAATTTATGAAGAAATGGGGAGGTGACGACTGTATTGTTGACTGGTTGGTAAGGATTTTCAGTGTAGGAATGGATCATGGGGAGGTGCCTGAGGATTGGTGGAATGCACGAATAATGCCACAGTATAAAGGCCAGGGGAATAAAGGTGAGTGTTCAAACTACAGAGGCCTAAGTTTGTTGAAATATGGCAAGGCGACTGAAGTGGATGGTATTGTTGTTGAATTTATTAAGAAAGGGACTGACTTGTGTTCTTGATTGGTTGGTAAGGTTTTTCAAAGTATGTATGGATCATGATGAGGTGCCTGAGGACTGGCAGAATGCATGTATATTGCCATTATATAAAGGCAAGGGGGATAAAGGTGAGTGTTCAAACTACAGAGGTATAAGTCTGTTGAGTACCTGGTATTCCTGGTAAGTTGCTTTGGAGGGCATTGACTGAGAGGGTAAATGCATGTAGAGGGCATCAGACTGGAGAGGAGCAGTGTAGTTTCAGAAGTGGTAGAGGATGTGTGGATCATGTGTTTGCTTTAAAGAATATGTGTGAGACAAACTTAGAGAAACAGATAGATTTATGGGTGGCATTTATAGATCTGAAGAAAGCATACAATAGGGTTGATTGGAATGCCTTGTGGAAGGTTTTACGAATAAACAGTGTGGGAGGAAAGCTGCTACAAACAATGAAAAGGCATATGCACAAGTAGGAAGAGAGGTGGGTAAATGGTTCCAAGTGAAGGCTGGTCTGCAGCAAAGGGGGATATGATGTCACCATGGTTAACTTGTTTGGGGATGGGGTGGTAAGAGAGGTAAATGTGAGAATCCTGGAGTGAAGGGAGAGTATACAGTCTGTGGGGGTTGAGAGGGCCTAGGAAAAACAGCCAACTGTTTGCTCATTATACAGTACTGGTAGCAGATCTGAGTGAGAAACTGAAGAAATTGGTGGTCAAGTGTGGAACTGTGTAAGAAAAGAGGAAGTTGAGAGTAAATGTAAATAAAAGTAAGGTTATAAGGTTTTGCAGGGTTAAGGAACAGGTTTTTTGGGATGTAAGTTTGAATGGAGAAGAGTTGGAGAAAGTGACATGTGTTGGATACCTGGGAGTGGACATGGCAGTGAATGGAACCATGGAAGAAAAAGTGAGTTATAGAGTGGGTGAAGGGGCAAAGTTCTAGGAGTGCTGAAAAATGTGTAAAAAGAGAGACTGTTATCTGGTTTTGATAGCATAAGTAATGAAAGGGCAAGAGGTAATTCAAAGAGCGTAGAAAGCTGAAATGGGTGTGCTGAAATGGTTTGGCAGTACGGAGAGAATGAGCAAGGAAAAGTTGACAAAGATATACGTATGAAAAGTGGATGGACAAGGAGAGCAGGGAGACCAGACTGGAGATGGAAGGATGGAGTAAAAAAGATTTTGACAGACAGGTGTGGACGTGCCGAAGGGTGAAAGGCACGCAAGGGGTAGAGAGGATTGGGATGATGTGGTATAATGAGGTCAATGTGCTGGTAATGGACTGAACCAGGACATGTGAAGTGTCCAGGAAAAACCTTGGAAAGGCCTGTAGGGCCTGGTTATTGGTAGTGAGCTGTGGTTTTGAGGCATTACACAAGACAGCTAGAGAACTGATGTGAGCGATGTGGCCCTTCATCTGTTCTAGGCGCTACCTCGCTAATGTAGAAACAGCAATCATATGTGAAAAAATCCATAACCTTAAGAAAATTCACGAACATTTTTCAGGTAAAACTGAAGGAGTGAAACACATGAAATATCATGAAAGACTGAAAGAATCTGAACTCTAAAGTCTGAAAAGAATAAAAGATTTTTTTTCAAATTCTGTTGAGCAAATATCAAGTAAAACTTCATGGAATCAAAAATTCACAAAATGGACAAAATAGGTAATCAAATCTACAAGAATTCCGTAAAAATATCAAAAAAGGCATCAAACAAAAAAATGTGAGAGCTTGGCAAGAAAGATGGAGATAGTCTTCAATGTTTTCCCTAACAAGATTAGAAACATAAGAAACTATTGCAACCTTCAAAAATATATTCAACAAATAACTAAGAGCAGTTTCAAATGAACCTAAGAGAGACAAGTATGTGGTGTGTGGCTTCAGAAAACAACAGTATTGTGAAACAAGGAGGATATGTGGTGAGCACCGACTGCTAGCATTGTCAAAGATATTTGTTGGTAGGTACTCCCTATGTATCTCTCTCTGAGACTCATAAGTAGGTTTTTATCTATAATAAACTCTGATTAATTATTGCTCTTTAGTTCCATTGCCCTACTTTCACATTAACACAAAAAAATTTGAATCACAACTTGCCATGATCAGCAAAAAGTCCTGACCCACGAGCAACTGCCAGTAACTGCTTTGCAGCATTATGATGCAACGACATTCTTCTTTCTACTCCAAAATGTGAAAATACCTCAGTGAGAGGTCTTCCAACATTGCCTTCTGGAACCTCAACACCTGTCAGAAAGGACAATGTAGAAGCTAGGTCAACTTGTTTCACTTCACGCACTTTGCCAGATCTGAAAAAAAATACTAGTATTAAAATGAAAAATGAACATTAAGTGACAAATCATTAATGATTATTACAAAAATCATGCCCTGCTTAAATCATCTGACATCAAACAACATGACAGAAATCTACGTACAATGATGATCTATCTGTCCACATGATAAAATGAAAGTGCCCCATGCAACTGCCATGTGACACCTCACAAAATACATGCAACCAGACCCATTCCTGGGTTAGTTCTATAATAGTGCTCCTTGGAAATATCAAATTTTCTGAGTAAATTTTGTCACTAAACCACTTTTCCTATTCTATGATAACATTTTGTGCAATTTGTATGCAGGTAGTGATCATCATTCCATCTTAAGTATTAAGGTTAAATTCTGTATCATAATGTCTATGACAACCTCACGTAGCACAGTGCCATCCTGGTGGGAACAAAAAAAAATTTTCCCTAAGTTTCCCTGGATGGATATACAAACTTTTCCACCAAGCACTTACTATGAAGGGAAGAATGCATCAACTCTGTAATACTTATAATACAAAAGTATTAGGATATAGCATTACTGGGTACAATGATTTTAATACAGAACAAGCAAGGGTGGAAGTTGCAGCTAGATAACTGTAGTATCTCACTAGAAATGGCACAGCAAAGTAACTGCTTTAAATAAACAATGGCAGAACTAGGATTGAATTACATTGCATGTCGAAAGTTATCAACTTTAATATTACTATATACTTTACTTAAATACCACAGACCAATTTTGCCTCTTCAGACTTGCATCCTGTAAAATCATCTGGGCTATTATATCTATGATAAGTATCTTGTTGTGACCCTCAATGTGATGACATAATCATCACCATTATGTATCATTATGTAACCCTTAAGCCCTTTTAGGGAGCTTCTGTAGCTTCAAGGCTGCAGTTCACACTGGATCAGAAAGTTGGCTCCTTTGGAGAAAGAAGATTCTTGACTCTCCTGAGGCCCTCCAAATCCCCACACTCTCCTTCCTTCTGCCACCTATCACTGCTATCATTAATATCCAAACTTTAAGAAAAAATGATCTACAAAAGATTTATGCAAAACATCCCATTCTCACCCAAAAAACACAGCTTGAGACCTAATCACTCCACTACCATACAGTACAAAACCCTCACAAGACATATCCTGGATGGATTCAACCAACTACAACCACCAACCACATAAAGAACTACTGGCAAAAGACATCAACAAAGCATTCAGTACTGTCCCTGACACATTCTCAGACAGAAGGTGCATGACTAAACCCTTTACAAAAGTGGCTAGCTGACTTCACAGCTAGCTGCTAAAATTGATTCATTCACAAAGGCTTCACCTCTAGAGTGCTTAAGCTCTACAATGAAGTCCCCTAAGGAGCAGTTCTTTCCCCAACCCTCCTTAATTTTTCTCTAAACAACCTCCCTTCACCCTCTGCAAACCACAGGGTGAATGTCCTCTCATATACCGATGATCTTACAGTTACAACACTGCACCCTAACACTACATAAGTAATAACATACATGCAACACTGCCTCATATAATCAGAAGATCGATTCGCTCAAAACAGAATGTCAGCATCCCCAAAAATATCCACCATCACTCTCTGAACTTGTGACTGACCAAATTATATTAGCAACACATAACCCCAGGGCCCCTTCTTCAAGGGTTCCTGCAGCTTCAAAGGTGCACTACAATCAATAACTGGGGAAAGATGGACTCCTTTGGAATGAGTTCTCTGACGAGCTTGTACTCTAATAATACAACCTTGCCAAAGGGATTTTCCACTCGTGTTGTAACTACAGACAGGAATCTGCTAATACCCCTCATTAACATAAATCCAAACTGAAACCTCCAACCTGAATGGTCAATCATTCCCACTCACCAAACTCCCACCGTACTGGGTATTACATACACCACACAGACAACATTCAATCTCCACAACAAATTTTCCCTATCAGGTCATCAGTCTACTTACTGGTCTACCTAGGATCAACAAGAGCCAGCTTTTTGGGGAAAGATGATGTTAGAAGAAAGGGAAAAAGAAAGCCTGAATGGTAAATTTGGCCCTGCCAGTATGGTTTGAAATCTCACTTTTAGATACATTTTCTAGTTTTCACCCGAGAGTACAGGCCTCTCCTTCCTGGGATAACTTGTTATGCCTTATGTTTAGTTACTAGTAGAGGAGAAATATCACCCAGAACAGAAGCAACAAAATTGTCACTTAAGAACAGTGAGCAAAAGTTGCATCCCTCCATTCTCCATATCACTGGGTAACAGACGTGGCAAATAAATTCATCTAACTTCCAAGAGTACAGTGTATCACGCTGCCAGATATATGATATCCTAACCATGCACATAGTAGGATTTGTTCCACAAATAAAATCTGATACATGAAAACTTTATTTTAAACTAATCAGTCTTTTTTTTTCAGAAACTGTTTTATTGGAAATTACATGACTGCATAGTGAGATTATATACATTATGCCATCGTGGGGGATACATCATATACCTAGCAGTGTTGCTGCCTGAACATTTTTTCATTTGGTAATCTCATCACGCACAAAAAAAATGTGTTTCTATATTGATAAATTTATTCTTTCTTCAGAAAAGTCTCTTATATGGTATGACAAAAATGAATAAACCTTTTTAAAATTCAGTGAAACTTGCTGCACTGAGGGTACACTAAAGATCCTGAGTGGCTGCAGTCAATAGGGTAAAGAGAAATACTAGTCCACTTTACATGTAAATAAGAAGGAACAAACATTAACACTTGCAGAATGCAGATGGAGTATTCATCAAGTCTATTCATAAACATATCTATGGTGCTATGAATATAATTAGTAAATCATCCCATATGTTAACAATTCTGCTGACAACAAGTACTTATCCCAGTCAAATAAAACAAATTTCCATAAGTTTGTATCCATTACTATAAGTGAAATCAGTCAAGTTTAGCAATAAGCTGCTTAGATCAAGATTATCAAAACATTTGACAATTCTGAATACCTGCATTAAATCACTTCAAGTTTAATAAGTTTAAGGCACCTAATTGGTTCTCACAGGATTTGTTTTTCAATCAAGGAATTATTTTCATTGCTCACTACCATACTTCCTCCAATCTGTGAATTTTTTTTTTTTTTTTTGAGGATGGTGGCCAAAAATAAACACAATATTCAAGGTGAGTAAGCACCACTGAGTTGTATGATGAGGATAATTTCCTTTGACTTAAGTTAGAAAGCCCTACCTATAAATAAAAGAATTTTCTTCACCTTTTTCACTGCTTCTTTGAACTGCTTACTTGGCTTTAAGTCATCACAGATTCTTACAACTAAGTCTCTTTCCTAAGTTACCTTTTGTAGCTAACTGGAATTGATACTGTAGCTTGCCAGTGTGTTGATGTCAATTTGAAGATGTAGATGTTCAATTTCTGTTGCAAATTCATTTTCCATATGCAAATTTTGATAAATATACAGCATATTAGCAAATTTTGATAAATATACAGCATATTATCAATGTCATTAAAGTATAAGACAAATGGTTCCATAACTGATCCCTACAGCTCATCATTTGTTATGTCTAACTATTCTGAGGCTTGACCATTGATCACTATTCTTTGCTTACAGCCAGTCAATCAATTTTCTATTATGTTGTAACTCTTGCCATTAATATTTGATGTAGGACTTTACTGAGTGCTTTCTGGAAATCTAAATAGATGACATTAATTGTTTTATTTCATAATACATGCTGATAATATTATAAAAGAAATGCCATAGATTTGTCAGACATGCACAATTCTGTCAAAAACCATGATGAGGATTGTTTAAATGGTGGTCCTCCACAAAGAGCGGTACCGGGTAGCGGCCGCCATTTCGTGACGGCCGCTATTTCGTGACGGCCGCCATTTCGTGACTCCCGCCATTTCATGACGGCCGCCATTTCGTGACGTCGGTTACGTCACGCGCCCAGCCCTGCCGCCCTCCCCTCCCCCACGCATGAGGATAGTTGGTGGCCAGCTGGGGTGTGGAG
>JAYMFT010150597.1:0-12628 GCA_038088735.1 Panulirus argus
CATCATTAATATAAATTACCGTAATTTATTTGCTTTTTACTTTTTTACTTGCCGACCTTCCTTCTTGCTCCTCTGCTTACCTACCTATACTTACCGCCATTCGCCTCCCTCTCTACCCTTCTCATTACCTTCAGACCTACTTAAGTATCTACCTACTTCCCCCAACCTGCTACCTGGTCTCCCTTTTTAATATCGCATTACTTACTAAGCCACGAACAGCCAGCGTCCATCCCTTCTTTCCTAACATTTCTCGCCTGTCCTTTTCTCCCTATTATATGGGATCTTTACAGTTTTCCCCATCTTTGCATCTGCTTTTCTCCTCCCTTACTAACATAGTTACCCATTCCCTTCCAGTATAACCCTTTTCTTTTTCATGTCTCATATTTCCCTTCTCAGGTTTCTTGGTGGATAGATGCAAGTTTACCCCAAGAAATACTTGCAACCGCCTCGACAGCTGTCAGTCCAGATAACGACCTGGAACCGGACGGCGCAGACTTAGAATGAATATGAAAAGGAAAACGATAAGGATCACTACGGAGGATAAGTGAAGCAAAACTGTATTATACATTTGATAAACAAGAAAAAGCTGGATGTCCTCGGAGTAAGAAACAATCGTCGGACAGGCACAGTAAAGACAATAGTTATCAGAGATCAAGCCATCATATCCAAGGGTCGTACAGTCGTACTCCTAGGTCGTATGGTCGTGTTCCTGGGTCGTCTCATTGTGCTAAAGGGGTCGTATTATCGTGTTAAAGGGTCGTCTCGTCGTGCTCAAGGGTCATGTTTACGTGTTTGAGGGTCATACCTTTAGAGCAAGTCTGGTCGGCTGGAGCAGGAAGACCAACACACGGGAAAGGATTGTATGATAAGCAGCGGGAAGTGCATGAATGAACAGCATACGAACTCAGCACAGTTAGCATGGGTAATCCATGAGGACATACCGAGTGAGAAGGAAAGGAACAGATGATGATGTTGCGGATTCCAGTTGTGAAAATAACAACCCTAAGGAGAAACTGCATGATTATCTCTTTAATAACCTTCCCATCCTGATCACTTTTATAAGTCCATTACGAAAATATAAAATGGTCTTGTTACAACGGGAAAGGACAAGGATAGAATATGCACAGACAAGTGAGTAATATATGTATGACATTTTGTATGGTCGTTCATATTAGTCCGTCCCAAAGTTACCAAGAAATACACTTGCATAATATATCATAAACACACACATGACACACTTCAACAGGTAAACATAACCGTCAAGTCTAGCTTCACACGGAATTTTTCTCTGTATTTTGTAAGTAAAATTCTTTTTATTTTCCTGCTCGCAGTGGACGGCCACAGCTCGTAACATACCATTAACAGCTGTATATATGAATACTATACACACAGTTGTGTCATGTGCATGCTTCTAACTCCCTAAGTATTTCTTAGAGTCACTGTGACCAACAATGTACAGCTTGGCAACACAGGCCTTGGAAACGATAAGCTGATCACCAACTACGGTGTTGTTCGGGAGGAGCTGCATTCTTGGTCCGAGTGAGGCAGGCAAGTCACAGCCCCTCACGATCCACTGCCAATATGGTACCCAATTAAACTCTCGGCCATTGTCATGTGTCTGTCAAAATCTAATACGGAGTTATACAGGAAGACCGCTTTAGTCAGACCAGAATAGCGTGATTTGTTAAATTAAGAAATCCCGATCCAACTATCCAAGAGTTACACACTAGACTCTGTCAGCACACGAAAGAAAAAGAGTCTTATTTGGATAGTCTAAGGTGCCTTATTGCCTAGTTCTTGTATTTAGTCTGAAATCCAGTTAGGCAGGTTAGGGTAAGCTGGTGTTCTTTAGAGCCTGTGAGGGTGGTTTACTGGAGAAGAAACTGTGAACAGTACAGCACTCCATCTTCGAAGTGGGCAAGTTTCCACACACCTCGCTACCTTGCTCATCAAGTTATCTTGTTCTGCTCGTCAGGCGTCTCCAGTCCCAATGTGCAGACATTTCTGCTGCGGCCCTACTGGCTGGATGCTGTCGCAGACCTTTCCGGTGTACACATAAGGCACGTGTTATTCTTAGGAGTCCTCCAGCAGACGCTGTATTGAGAATGGCAGTACTTATCAACTGACGCCCTGTGATGAGCTGGCTTGAAAAACTGCTACATATCTGTAGGGAGCAACTTATATAATGTACTTTATTATAAACATGACATCTAGACAACACCATTCGAAAATTCTATAACGACTGACAGTAAGGCTTGATCATCAGAAGAATTAAGGTTGGAACAGTCGGTATACGGGATGAAAATTAATAAAATACCAATTTAAAAATAATACACGGTCATAAAATACAAAAAACTAAAAAGTAGAAAATGTATTTATGTAAAGGTCACTTCAAAAAGCTGATCATCACAACTGCAGTCACTTAGGGAGTAACACCGGGTACTTTACACCCACTTTTGTCTCACAAGATGTAATTCTGACTAAACTGGAAGACATCTAGATATATTAAAGCTATCCCAACTGTAACGTGAAAATGGATCTCAAAATGGCATTGGCTAATTTATAGAAGAAAAACAACTAACACTAGAAATAAACGTAAACAGAAAAGGTTTATGCTTAAAGACCTTAAGAAAAAAAAAGTTGATAACATCTGGCCACCAACGCCAGAAACAAACAAGTACACAGAGAATCAACTCGCAATGATACAGAGGATGACTACCAATACTTGATGAAATAACTAAACGAGAGGATGCATGAAAATCAGAGTCAACGGATGGTACTGCAGAGCAAGAGACCTCTCAGCGGATGGCAGAAATTAAGAAAGCAGCGACGAGGAAGACGAAAGCTTTCAGAAGGTGGATGATGACCAAGACAGTTGGGTCAAAGTTATATAAAAAGACATCATAACAAACTGAGCTGAAGTTGCATCTTAAAACAGAAGTGTCAGTGACTTACGGGGATGTGTGTTGCCAGCAAACACATCAGTCTATATATATCGCGGATGAAGACTACCGCAAGGGAGAACATCCAACAACATAAACCGTCAAGGCTGACGGTAGTGCATAGTTACTGGTTGAGCCAACTGAGAGAGCAAAGAGGAGGAAAGAATTTATAGAAAATATTGAATACTGAAGGAGATAAAGGAGAATCCAAAATTAGTTATTTGAAGATCTGCAAGAGGAAATGACTGAGTTTAGTATATAGAAAACTTAAAAAGCATTATAATGCAAAAATGAATGCACCCAGGTATCATGAGCTGCCTCCACAGATTATTAAAAAATCTGAGGAAAATAATGTGAAGTGACTGAGTCATATATAACATTCCTTGGAAGTAAAGGAAATACTAAGAGAATGGGGCATCGGTAATGGTCTGTTAATTAGACAGCAGAAACTCTACAGGGATCTCTTTACTGTCACGGTAATCAAAGAGGATATGAAAAAAAAGGTAAGAGTTGGTCAGTCTGAAAACTGCCAAGAATGTTTTAAACTCATCACACGTACGATGAAGTTGATATTTGCTTGGAAATTATGCTGAGAAGAGTGAGTGGTGCGACCAAAGGAAGAGTGTGCAACGTTTTCAAACTTAGAGGATACAGCTAACATTGTCGGAAGACAAACTGTGGAAAGCTTCACTACATGATCATGATGTAGATCTGTTGTTGATAAACGCGATTAAAAAGGTAAATAACGTCACAGTGAAAGCGCTGCGCAGCAAAATGCATAGCGTCTAGTTTAGTTTGAGGACTACAGTCAGACGGGGAGAAGTACTGACACTTTTGGGTATTTATAATTCCTATGGATCAATGTATGAAGGAAATATATACTCATAATGGAGGAGAAAATACTCTCAATGATGCAATTATTGTGTGTGACGGAAGATGAGAGGCAACCATAAAACGCCATCAACAAACGACAAGCTAAACTGAATCAAAAAAGACGAATGAAAGTGAGTGAATCAAAACCAGAAAAAATGAGCTTGAGTAAAAATAGTGAGGAGTGTGAGATATACATCGGAAATCAGGGGCTAAAACAAGTGGCTGGCTCACTGACGGCTGCGCGGTGAGCCAACATTTCAGTGGCTGTCAGCTGTCACTTCTTGGACCCAGGCAGTTGTGATTTTTTTTTCTTCTTCACTTACACGTGGGCTGCTGGCTCGTAGCCCACAAATCAATCTCTTTTTCTCATCTATAACGCTTTACAAGACTAATTTTACCAGACTCGCTCTTTGTAAAGGGTAAGCCGTGCCTTCTGGCATAATCTCTTTGGTACTCTCTCTCTCTCTCTCTCTCAGAGAATGAAACTGTTAAACAAGTAGCATAAGCGGTGAGCGTTACGCGCTAGCCATGCCTCGTAGCATTATCTATTCGCAGGTAGGTGGGTATTCCCTTTACAACAGGTGAGGGCTCGGTCCGCGTCACCACATGAGGCAGCGCCTCCGTTGTGGGGAGACACCAGCTCTCCCTTCACCCAAGGGAGTGCTGGGAGGGAAGCCAGAGGTAGAGGGAAGGAAGAGGGATAAAGAATGAAGGGGAAAATGATAAAGGAGAAGAGGGAGCACGGTTAATGTATGAGAAGGGAAAACAGAGATGATAAACAGAAGGGTAAACGACAACATCAGGATACGTTAGCGAAATGTAATCAGAGCGGGCGGTGAGGAAGACAGAGACACGAGAACAGAAAACGTGGAGAATAAATCAAGAGAGGAGAGCGTTGCAGGCTGGGACAGGGTACGTAGATAGTGAAAGAAAATGGGCAAACTCGTGGAGAGAAGGTAAGAAAAGTGTTTAGTAAAAACGGAAGAGGGAGTAAAAGAGTAAAGGGGAACAGAGAAGGGGAGAGGAAATAACACTGGAACAGGAAGGGTAACAGACACTGAGGGAGGGAAGACCTGTGAGAGGCGGCGCACAGTACAAGGGGAGCCCCGGAGACGTCCTAATGGCCGACGATGATGCTGTTTGTACAAGGAAGCGAGTCAACACAGCAGAAGATGATGGCGAGAGGGAGAGGTGCTGAGCTGCCACTGTGCCCCATATGATGCTGGGCCCGGGGGCCTTAGTCTCAGCTCAGTACCACAGGTGTTGTGGTACTGGCAGATCAGGACCTGTGGTGTGGCACCAGCACACTTGGAGCTGTGCTGTGGTACTGACAAATCAGGATTTTAGATTTGGCGGAGGCAGACCACGACGTGTAGTGTGGTACACGATTTAGACAAGCGGACATGGTAGATCGCTAAAGGAAGCACCGCTCAGTTACGGTGATAACACCAAAGGTTACGCAGAACAACACATTCATTCACGAGCGTAAGAGGAGGAACGCACGACACCCCGCGGGCTGGTGTGTGATCCCCAGCAGGAGACGGGCCGCCCGGAGCCCGGCTGGGCTTGTGTTACGGGACGCCACTGTCCTCCCTGGGTCGGACGCGACGCCACACTGCGTACACTCTCCTTCCCCTCTCCATCTCTTTATTCCCTTCTCTAACTCTCCCTCCTCTCCCCGTCCCTCGCCTCCTCCCCTTCCATGTTTTTCCTTCCCTCTTTCTCTTCTCCCCCCTCCTCCTCCTCCTCATCCCCACTTTCCACCCCTCTTCCCTGTCTTCCCTCCTCTTCACCCCTCCAGGTTGGGATCCTCAAAATCGTTCCCTTCCATCCGTTTAATCCTGGACCAACACTCCACCTGCCACACTCCACTAGTCCCTCCTTAACAACGTGCGCCATTCCTCGATACTCCCTCCACTTTAGCCCTTTCCATTTGGAGTAAAACTTCCCAAGTGATGAAACACTGCCGTTTATAGAACAGACTTTTCCAAAAGAAGTTTCATTCAAAGACTAGTTTCCTCAAAAAACGAAACACATAAACGAAACTTTCAACAAATTCTCCCAGGAAGGTTTGCGGCCATGGCTATGTAAGGCAAGGTAAGGTAAAGAAAGGTAAGGCAGCTTACGGTAGGTAAGGTAAGGTAAAGTGAGGCAAGGTATGGTAACGTAGGGTGGGGTGTGGTAAGGTAAGGTAGAGTGAGATACGTTAGCGAGGTAAGGTAGGGTAGGGTAAAATACGGTAAGGTGAGGTAAGGTAAGATAGAATACGTTAAGGAAGGGCGAGGTAAGGTAAGGTAAGGTAAGATAGGGTAGGGTAAGGTAAGGCTGGGTTGAAGTAAAGTAAGGTATGGCAAGGTGAGGTGAGGTAAGGTAGCGTAAGGTAAGGTGAGGTAGAGTAAGGTAAAGGAGGGTGAAGTAATGTAAGGTAGGATAAGTCAAGGTAGGGTGAGGTAAAGTAAGGTAGGGTAAGGTAAGGTGAGGTGAGGGAAGGTAGGGTAAAGTAGGTATGATGAAGTGAGGCGAAGTAAAGGTAATGTAAGGCAAGGGACGAAACTACCGCGTCCGAATAGCTTTACGAAGCTTTATCCTTACAGTAGTAACATCGAACCTCTTTATGGTCCAGAACATATTATATGCCCTCACAATTTAGCCTTTGTGGACTACGAACCAAAGACAGAGGCAAGATAATGCTCATAACTTATACTGCCATAAACACTGACTGGTAATCCTATGGTAATGCTTCGTAAATAAGGCTCTAGATGGATTTCAGGTGTGTTGCTTTGTCGCCGTAGTAAAATGAGGTGTGTAATTAAATACCTATTTGTACTGTACGGGGAAAGGGGTTTATACTCGCACGGCTTCATCTGTGTGTGTGTGTGTGTGTGTGTGTGTGTGTGTGTGTGTGTTTGTGTTTGTGTAATTACCTGTTTGTACTGTACGGAAGGAAATTCTCCACTCATGAGGCCCTATCTCGTGAACTTTCTGCATTATACATTTTTCCAATTTCTGTGTACTGTCCATATTCATTACTAGAGTGTTTAAGTTTTCAGATATCTCACAAAGGAAGCCAAAGAGTAGAATTCTACGCGGACACTTTTTTAATTACCCTCAAGTTCTATCACTTTAAAAACTCCACAAAATCAAATCAAATCACTGTCTAATAACTAAATCTATTCCATTCATCCACTTCTGTTATGTTATGAAAGCGTGTATCTTTTTTTTCTTCTTAAGCTACACATATTCAATCTTTAACGACATGTAGTTAACGAGGACATCACAGAACAAGCAATTACCGTCATCTAATATTTCGCAACAAGCAGTTAGAATTACTCATATGTGAAGCAAGTTATCACCTAACATTACACTGTGCAACAGGGACCACTGCCATCATCTAACATTCAGAATCCAACCATAAGGGGAGTGTTCCCAGGTGCTTTATTCATGCCACTGGGCTGAGCGACCTCCCTGTAGTCCTAATTAGCGTACAAAGTTAACTTTACAATTCCCTGGGCAGAGAGACAGGCTCCTGTGTTATTAGCCAGTAGCTCCTCGTCTTTCTCTAATCTGTTCGTTAACTGTTACCAAACACGTTATTCGCTGGAAAGTTAATTATAGTACTTGAGGATTAAATAAACAATACAGCCTTCCAACCTGAACGATAATAGCAAACAAGTTAAATTAAATAGAGTTAAAACGGAATATCTGTTTCCAGGTCTAGGATCCATACACGACTGCAGATGCACGTTTCCAGACCTGGGGTCATTTTGTGAGCAAGTTCACATGGATTTTTCCACATGTGGAGACCATATGCGAGTATGATACCGTGAACATATTCAGATTTGAGAACCGTTACGTGACACGATGAAGACGGAATTAAAGAAATACTTTTCATAGACCATGAAACCGTTACATACCACAAATAACCGTCGCTTTTCTGCGCATATCCTGCTCAAGACTTAACATTCTTCCTTCTCATGGCCGTTATTGTAGTACATACCTCCCTCTTATGGTAGATATGGCAGTACATGCCTCCCTCTCATGGCAGTAATGGTAGTACATGCCCCCCTCTCATGATAGTAATAGTAACACATGCCTTCCTTTCATGGTAGATGAGATAGACAAAGGAACAAAGGAACACAAAATTATCCAAACAACAACAGACCAATCAGTCTCTTCGAGGCTGTTTGTGACTGGAAGAGATGTCACAGATCAGTGTGCTAAGAGTAGAAGAAATAAATACATGTTTGAAATAGAAAAATAGTATAAACTTTTCATGTAGCTAAGGAGGCGCAAATAATGTCAGTTGTAGATTTGAGGCAAAGTATTTATCAAATGCGTGCTTAAACGTACCTATAGTACTACTTTCAACCACTCTAATTCCATATGTTAACAATCTTGTTGAAGAAAAAGTCCTTCGCCTCACTCGAGATAAAACGTTTGCCCACGAGTTTGTAACCATTACTACAAGTAGAATGAAACGAATCTAATCCTATGTATGTCGTTAACCGAAATAATCGAAAGGTTTCGTAATCTTAAATGTTTGCATTAGATGACCCCTTAACCTCCTCACTTCTAATGTCATTACAAGAGAAAAGTCAGACATATTTCATGAAGACGGGAAGGCACTGTTATCACCCTATCGGGTTCACTGGACTCACACTGTAAACCCTTGACAAATGGAAGGAAAACACAGTACGAGGAAGGTCACTGCCGTCGGCAAGTAAATTTCATTTTCAGTCGTATCAAAAAACACGAATTAAGTTAATGATTACTACGTAAATGTTATACTTTTCCTAACGCTGGTTTGGGATCGTCCTTCACCCTCACAACTCGGTCTGAGACCAAAGGTCGTAACTCAGGAGCTGGTCTACCGGGCTGTTCCATGCTATAGTTCTAAAATTGTTGCATGGTGTATATCTTGCAAGAAGCTACACATTTTTTGTTTAAGTCCCCAGGTCCCTGTGTCTTGCTCTGGTCTTATCCTCCACTCAGGCCCCAGCCTCTGACATTAATGCTGTATTCCCGAACGTTTCTTCAGAACACTACAAACTGAGTGAAATCAAGTCCATTGATATGGCCCTCCCTCGTTGGTTGTTTCCAGAGACAGATATTCTGGAGGATTAGGATAAAGCCTCGTCCTAATTACTTATAATAAATGGTTATGGGAAATCATAACTTCGAATAGTAGCACCGTCAATAAGTGTGTGTGTGTGTGTGTGTGTGTGTGTGTGTGTGTGTGTGTGTTTGTGATAAGCTTTAAAACTCTTAATACTGAAAACTTGGAAAATACAAAAAAAAATTGCATCTCTCTGACAAGTAAAGAATCCTGGTGAGAAACAAGCTGACCACATCTACTGAAGGTCTATCTGACGAGGGTGATGCCATATGCCTCCTGACGGGTATGAAGACTCCAACAATCCGTAATTTCCGGGAAAGAAAAGATGAATCTTCTTAATGACTTCCGAAGCTGTTAAACGAAGCCAAATAACAGAGAAGAGGAAATTCATCTACGGCCTCTGGAGCTGCAGAGGGAGGACCAAGAACAAAATAAAAGTAAAAATTAACATTAGCAGCTTGAGCCTGGACTCCTCGAGCAGCGCACAGTATCAACGACAACGATGTTCATGATAAGGGAAGACTTATCATGCTCTCTGTCATGGTCTCTGGAGCTGTTAACGAAGTGAAAGAAAAAGAAAGGAGAAAGGATTCCCAACCATAGCTTCTGGAACTGTAATTAAAATGCAGAAAAGAAAAGAGAGGAGAAGGTTCAGCCATGGCCTCTGTTGATGCAAAATGAGTAAAAATAACGAAATAAGAGACACGGAAAAAATAATGTTGAAAATGCAATAATGAAGACCTAACACAGGAACTCGGCCCACCTGATGTATTTTGTCTCTGACTATGTACCTTCAGGGAGTGGCCCAATTATCGTGTGGTATTTACTTGTTCAACATCCATAATTGGTAAAATTTAACGATGCTCGGATCCAATTATAATTTCAGGACCAAATGTTTGGCTTCGTTATACATTACAGGTGAAACTGTGTAGAGTTTAATATCATTTCGATCATATAATACCACTGTAGCCTCTGTGGTCACTTTTAGATCCAGACAATACATAAAATCTATTGTATTCAATCCGGGGGTTACCCAGTACAATGATGAAACTTATAGTCCATTTTTCTTACTGTATTCACATCGTGTTCTGACACAGTGTTACTTTTGTTCAGTTTTCAAGACCTGTATGATCTTCCCACATTCAGTTGTCAAGTTCCTGAATCAAGAACTAAAGCCCTTGCATTTAAGGATAAGGTTCTTCCCTTTCCTTAAGAATGTCCTACGTCTGTGTCTAAAGTTCGCCTGCCTCCTCAGGTAGGTCTTGGACCTAAGTGGCTTCTTGAGTGTCTGGTCAGTTAAGTAATCCGAGGCCACGGTCAGCAAGCCTATTGAACCTTCACAACGTGACTGGTCGACCACATTCTGTACATATCTGTATAGTTTATCTGTGAACGTCTGCAGTGGATGGTCATTGTTTCTAATAATTGCTAAAAGTGAGCTGAACGTGTCCAGACACTGGAAGTCTAAGATTTTTCCTTCTTTTCAGCATCTATGGCGTCTCCTAATCATACTGGTGACATTCTAATGTCTTTCATCTCTATCTCCAAGTCTCGAGACTCCATCAGTCTCGGGTACCTCCACCCAAGTCTTGAGTTCCTCCATCCTAGGCACGAGTATACTCGGAGTTCTCTCCAAGGATCTTCTGCTGCCTCAGTCCGGGTTGGGGCCCTGATCTGCCGTGCTGTTGGAAGGCGTGGTCCGCAGGATTATGTAGTTACCAAAGGTTCTTCCATCCAGGTTTGGTCCCTCCATTCGAACCTCAGGTTCTTCCAACCAAGCCTCGTCCCTCAATCAAGAGTTTCGCGTCCTTCCATCCAAGTCTTAGCTCCCTCCACCCTGATGTCAAGTCCCTCCAAGTCTTTTGTCCCTCCATCCTTCAAGTCTTACGGCCGTCCACACTATTTTCGGGGCCCGTCATCCAAGTTTCATGGTCCTACATCCACCGAGGCCATCCATCCAACTCTGAGTTCGAACCTCCTCAAGTCTCTGCATTCAGTTCTCCAACTATGAAGAAAACTTGCTGGGGTTTGAGATGTGTTGTGGTAAGTGTTCCTGGAAGGGCACTTCAATTCCTGCCTAACGCTACAAAGAAGCTTGCCAATGAGATGGGACTGCCGAAGCCGAATAGAGAAGTGAACCCAGATGGGGCTGCAGAAGTCGGATGGGGTGAAGAAAACAGGCTGGGGGCAGGTAAACAGGGATAGAGTTAGTAAACTGGAATGGGGTTGGTGAAACGGGGTAAGGTTGATAAAACAAGATGGGGATGATGACTCGGGATGGAGGAGGTGAAAGGGGTGGGGGCTGATGAACAGGCTGGTGCTGGTGACCCATGATGGTGCTGGTGAATCTAAATGAGGCTGGAGAACGCAAGCGGAGCAACAGAAGGAATCAGCTGAGGTTATGAAAGACGGGTAAGGCATTTTAAACCGGATGAGGCTTCCGGAAGCCAAATGAAGATCCTTGTATCATTTGAGATTCCTAAAGCAGAATGGGGTTCCACAGGCTAGATGATGTTCCGTAATCTGTTCGAAGCTCCAAAAGCCAGATGAAGCTCCGGATGAGACACTGAAAGGCGAATGAGACTGCAAGTAGAGAGGGGCTCCGCTGGTCGGATGAGACTCTGGAAAACGGATGAAGCTCCGGAAGCTGAATAAGGCCTGGAAAACCCAGCCAACTATAAAGTTCGTCTGTTCGGTTCTTATTTCAGTTCAGTTTCCGGTGATATCCCGTCCTCCAGTCGTTACCTTCCATTACTGAATAAAAGAGAATTAAAAGCTCCGAGTTGATTACTTTCCAAATTAGAATTATCTAACGTGTGTGTGTGTGTGTGTGTGTGTGTGTGTGCAACGGGTGGGCATTTTCACTTGTGTATGTGTATTTGTTTTTGTCTTTGTGTAAACATGTACACGTATAAGAATAATTTCTGACTGGGTGTGTTCATGACTGTGTGTAGAGGGTATGTATGTTTACTTTGTCTGTTTCATTTGTCTGAAATAACAGCACGAAGTTAGCAAAGCAGGAAGGGGCGGGATGGACTGCTGTTGACTAACAGATAATGCATATCTAATCTTACGTATTCTTTACGATTGTTCCAGAGGTCTTTTACCTCCACAACTGGATGTGAGAACTTACCTTACCTCAGGTATACTTGATGAGTGTAGACTTGCAGCTGGATCTGCGACCTTACCTCACGTTCTGACGGGTTCCAAGGTCTTGAACGCCAAAGCTGGAGCTGGCAACTTACCTTACGATAGTTCCCCAAGTCTTCTTACCCCACAGCTTGGTAAATGCAAATATACAAATTTTCAACAATCACACGTCAAATCATGAGAATATCTGGCTGACAATGACATCTATACGGCATACGATTCTCTTCTCGTGGGACTTCGCTCCATGTACAAGATCCAACGTCTTAATCTTCAACTCGAGAAAATATCTAAGTAATTTCTAGTAATTCGTTTATATTAGTAATGGTAGTAATCCTTACTTCTGTACTTCCATGAATACGAGAAAATGCAGTGTATGCAAGCCGTAGAGGCTCTGCCTCAGCTCGTGAGAAAAACTATGTGAGTGAGGGAGTGGTGGGTAGGACCCGGTCTGTTGTCGGCAACACTCACATGGAGAGAGAGAGAGATAGATAGATAGATAGATAGAGAGAGAGAGAGAGAGAGAGAGAGAGAGAGAGAGAGAGAGAGA
>JAYMFT010150608.1:0-12628 GCA_038088735.1 Panulirus argus
CTCTTATATATATATATATATATATATATATATATGTATATATATATATATATATATATACTTGAATGCCGTTTCCCGCGTTAGTAAGATAAAGCTAGGAAGGCATGAAGAAAGGCCACATCCGTTCACATCCATTCTCTAGCTGTCTTTAACGACGTCGCAATAGCTGCACCTTCTGGACGGAGGTGCGTTGATTACTCCACCATTGGTGACGGCGTTGTTAAAAGTTCTCCCGTGTACATAGCCCTCCAGAGCGTCCCTAAAGAACATCCAGAACTGGACCCAACGCCAGCCAAGCCACCATCGACCAAACAAAGACTGTAATACCAGTTCACGGTCTCGCCTACAATCATGCCTCATCCCCTTACTGCCTTGCTGGGTACCACTCCCCAGTAGGGCCTTTAGTCCAACAGACTTCTCTCGGTGTCACTCTGGACAAGAAATTAAGCCGGAAGTAACGCGTCAGAATCATCAAATTAATTCTGGACTCCCTCCCGACAAGTCATTCGAAGACTCAGTAATCCTGGACTCCCGACTCCCTGGTCTTTCCACCACACGGCAGTGGACACTAAGAAAAGGTGCAGAAGAAGACGTACAATATCATCCTCTCTCCCTCACACACCGCTTATCAAGAGGAGCTCATAAATACAGCGGTTCCTCCAGCTCTCTCCAGCCATTACTTGAACCTCATCCGACAGCTCGGCAAGAAGGCATTGTTACCATTCTCGCCATCGTCACCTCACGCCTCCATCCCCTCCAAGATGCAGTTCTTCACCACAACCACATCGAGCATCTGAGCTCGTACAGACCGCTGTGAGAACAGTCGCAACCCAACCATTGTGGACATTTTAGACAACTTTTAACATTTTTGTTTAAAGACTGACGTTTGACACACTTTCCATTGACGAAACCCCGATGTATTCATTGTGTATATTTTCAGGCTTCGTCTGAATCTTGTAAGAATTTCAATAATCCTTATAATAATAATAATAATAATAATAATAATAATAATTGATACTATAATAATAATAATAATAATGATAATAATAATAATAATAATAATAATGGTAATGATAATAATAATAATTATTATTATTATTATTATTATTATTATTATTATTATTAACGTAAGATTTAAACATCGTATTTCTTATTATGTATATAGTGTGAGACAACATATACGCCTTTGTTCATCAGCTGCACATATAAACTTAATCCATTTGAATATTTCATGAGATCGACTTTCAACTCACCCACTCTGTTTACCATATGACAGTTTCGATTTACCCCACATCTTTGTTTCCTTTGAAGAACACAGTCCCAGCTCATCTTTATCTTGTTTGTCTGAATAAGAATGCATGTCTAAATTTCATAAATCAACGCAAATGAAGTTGTCAATATCTTTGTTTTACGCCTCTCTTTACTTTTTTTTTGCTGTGAAAACTAAAAATTATAATTCATCAACCAGTTATTGTATCTTAATCTATGTGTATCAACTCTCTATACATTTCCAAGAGAGGTATAACGGCAGATGATAATCAACTGAGCCAGAAGTGCTGCTAAAATTATGACACGAGTCGCGTCGAGGCCATGAACATAATGTAAGTGTATGTGATTTTGGAATAATTAAATTTTTCAGTCGGTGACTACAGGTTGACGTTCTGGCGTATAATTAGCCTATCAGTTGATTGGTCTAAGGTCCAAGTACCCAAGCAACCACTCAGTTATTCACACGACATCCAACTTGACAAGTCGTAGTTCGTGTGTCACAGATTTTTACATACCTTATGGAAATAGATTCCACACCTTATTAATCACCGCTGTATCTTTCTAAAAGAGTCTATCATACCATTCTATTTTACAGTAACTTTACTCGGGCAGAGCGATGCAAACAAGTAACAAACATGACAGATCTTACTATCTAATGATACGCGTCGAGTCTACGACTTTCTTACGGCCGTAGAGGCGTTGGGAAATGACGACATTTCATGAGTGTCTCGAGAGCTATAACTGAACTGGACGACCGACCCTCGTGGTAAGGAGAAAGTTGAATGTCAGACATTTTTTCATTTCTCCTTCCAGAAGTTAAGCAAGTTTGTAGTCGATTGATTTAATTATCAGGATTTTAAAAGCAATTATTCCATTTCTGAAAACCGTAGAAGCTAGGCTAGCAGGACTTTTCCTAATATTGCTTCCAGAGAACAACTGACTTCCAGTTCCCTGATACGATCCGCGCCACACACTCCCTTCTAATTTCACTCCTCTACGGGGTAGCCTAATGTACTTATCTGTAAATAAGTACTTAATTGAGTGAAAAATAACTAAAGTAAGCCAATTTATGTTCTCACTGAGTCATACATTATTAAGAATAAAGACGAAAATGGGATAGAGGCTACACAACTCATCTTTCATCATCAAACGAGAGAGTTAAAACTCGCTCATCTAATTTTACGCTCTCGGAGCGATTCAATTCCAGCTCGCCATCCATCTTGCCCGTCTTTTGCGTTTAATATGGTATTAAAGATTTACGAACATGTGGAGGTTCGGCGGTGGTGAGGAGTGATAGAATTATCAGGCCGGTGGCCTGCCGGCGTCACGAGCAATGGTCAATAAACCGGGCCAGATCGTATCGTCCCTCCTATGTCTTGTGTGTTTTATGATGGTGTGAGTTTTCTTCGTGTAGCCATGTTCATACGGCTTTGCCACGACGCATTTGTTTTTAACTTTATGGTGATCATTATAGCGTTATTACATTCCCACTTTCTCTTTATCTTTAATACATTCTTTATTTCTTTTTACGCCAGTATACATGTGTTCTATTTTTCTTTGTTCATCGTAACATCATAGTTTATAAAGTCATACTAAATGCATATGTTCTTCAGACTCTATACTAGTGTACATTTCTGTTTTATGGCAGTATATGATTTACTCCAACTTCGACCTACCTAGTATTAGACGGACAGTGCTGTCTGTTTCTTTTTTCAGTCAACCTTTTGTTTTCGCTAAGTAACATAACTAGAAATAATGAAGATAGAATAAATAAATTCACGAGAGAAATTGGTCCACGTTACTTGGCGTAATTATACCATTTATACCACTGTTATTTCACCGGTCCCCTATGAAATTCATTTTACAAGGGCCATACCTGCAATGAGAGCGTGTATCGTCCTTTATACTAGGGGCATCAGGGAGACCCAAACGATCTCCTTGACGCCCCAGACTGGTGACCAGGTGAAGAAATTCAGCTGGACACTGGGGCAAGTGCTCTGGTCATGTTCTGTACACAGCGAGGGACAGCCCCGAGCGAGTCCTGAGCTACCAGCCTAGGTGATGGTGTACCGGTTCAATGAACGATCAATATGAGGTTTATGAGTGGAGTTGAAAAGTGGCGCTTAAACTGTGTACTGACAGTGGGAAATGAGTAGGAGTGAATGAATAGAGTGGACCAGATGAAATGAATTTCTCTTAATTGTCTAGAAAAAGTTAGGTATATTGACTTACATCTTTAAATGGACAGCTGCATGAGTTATTGCTTTGAAGTATGAAAAAGGGAAAAATAGCACCACAGGTGACATTTTTGTGTCATATGGTAGAGGCTTTTTCAATTAATTAAAAGGTCAGTTTCGGATCAGTGATTGTCAGCGAAGTCTGGATTGTAGGTTTGTTTGACCAACTCGGGATCAAAAGTAAAAGCCGACAAAGGACGTGTTTAATTAGACCGCAATCTGAGGTAATTAATCAAGACACTTTGAGATTTCTTGGGGTCACTTGTCGCTCGTGAGCATCGGTAATCAATCAGTCTCCAGCACACGGGATCGAACTTACACGCATTATAACGCTAATACCTTCTTTATTTTTCTTTTTCTGCTCAGGAAACTATTGCACCTAAGATTTACGCAAGTAAACGTGATCCCAACTTCACCTTTGAAGCCAACACGTGAGACAGATATATAGACATCCAGACCAACCACACATGTAGCTTTTGACTAGAGGTATTTGGAGAGGGGCTCACGGATATCAAGTTAATGTCGCAGCCTAATGGAGGATCTGCAAACACCACGAAACATAGACCCTTGGAACTATATCATTCATTTTTCCAAGGTGGTTCGATGATACTGGGACCACTTGAGAAGAATATTCTCCACAAGGTTAATAATACCTTGGTTCAGCCTTACGGAATCAAGTAGGCGCAGAAACAACGGCCAGGTAACTCAGGGCAATTGTAAAGTAAGAAACTTCATGAGCTGTAATACTGATCTGCGCCCCTTCCATCACAGGTTGGGGAGAATCAACGATATGTGACCTGCACTGTCAAAAGGCCTTCAAGAGAAGTGTATTTTGCCATGGGGGGAAATAAATCCAAAGAGGGGAAGGCAAGGATTTAGATGGTTATCTAAATTCAACCTGCTCTCGTAACGACACTTTATCACTTCCCCTGATGGTATGGATCTTCTGAAATAAGTCAGCAGTGAAAGATACTCTCACTCTATCTCTCCTGTGTCTCTGCCCCCCCCCCTCTCTCTCTCTCTCTCTCTCTCACCATGTTGTGTAAATACGTAAGTGAGTCTATATGTGTTTTTGTATGACATTAGCTATCTGTACTCATCACGTAGGGTTTTCAACTCTCGCTTTTTGCGCGTCAGTATTATTTGCGTGTTAAGAGAATTTTACACTCGTGTTGGCTCCCATCTCTTAACAATATAATAGTGGAACCAGGCCTTCGCCCCTGTTTGTGTGTGTGTGTGGAGAGAGAGAGAGAGAGAGAGAGAGAGAGTATTCTACTCAGACGACATAACATTAATCATCATGTGTTCGGGCGCTTCTGATTCCCAGAGCAATGTGGAGTACAGTCATATATAGCCTGAGGCGGGGAGCTCAAGGTCATCACTCACCCTGACGTGGGTCGACTGTCTGAAGATTTCCATCGACGTTATTCTTCTCATCACACGTACCCGGAGCGAGAGAACGTTAGTCGCATTACAATATTTCTCACAAGCATTTCCAATCCGCCCGTTCGTAACCATCAGATTTTTTCCTTCATTTATTTCCTCTTCATAATCGAAAATGTCATAACCCAATATTCTCTCCCTCGTCAGCAGATTTTTTTCGGATGTTTTCGCTTGTATATGACTCCACCATCTAGAAATAAACCTAAATGTATGCTCTGTCTTACCACGTTCTCGTTTTCTTTAAGTCTTCCACTCCTTGTACACAAACAAGCACCGTGGGAGTTAGTAACCATCGAAGTCTGAGATCGAGTTCTTAAACATCCCCAACGCGGCTTTCCTGTCCGTCCTAAACCACCATGGGAAAATAATTAGTGTTTGCTGGAAATGGTATTACATATTTGTATAGCACATCCTGACACGTCATGAAAATTATATAGTTTTTTTGCATTTGAAATATCCTTTATCTAAGTGAATATCCGCTCCTGCTCTATCATATATTGATCACTTAATATCCCCAACATCAAGGGTCTGTATCAGGCTCCTTGCGTTTATCCTCCGGCAGGAGCACGTCCTTTAACGTCATGACCTACTCAGGTATAACGAGGCGTCGGTGATCTACTCTGTACACTGCCCGGCAACACGCCATCTCACGCCTTATTTTTTAACCTTCATTCTTACTCCTTCTCTCAGTCAGTCCTACACCACAGCTTTCCACTAAGAATGTATTATAGAATCAGAATGTTGTAGAAAACATCCTCGTGGTTCACTGGGAGAGTAGTCAGTAGTGAAGGGAAAGAAAAGGGAAAAATATAATTGTAGTTTAGTGAGACGTGAAAAAAAAAGAGAAGTGGAATTCAGGTCAATGGTGAAATACGAGACCCAGAGGAAGCAATTACTGTTGACCTTACGCTTTTGAGTCGACTGAATGAACCGTAAAGATAAAAAAAAAACAGATAATTAATTTGAATCTTTTTATTTGGTTCGAATTAATTCCTGAATACGAATGTATGCTAATTAACGTTACTTGTTCCGTAATGTGGAAAGACACATGAGAAAAAGATTTGACAGTTTTACCACCAAGCGTAGTAATTATTGCTGCTTAATTACTGATAAACAGACAAAAACATTCTTCCACAAAGCATAAATCAAGAAGAATGGCTTTGTTAAAGTAGCGGGGACAGAGTGTTCCCCACACAGGTGTGGTTAGATTGAAAAATAATTTTCACAGACTGCAGTTTGTTAAACCTCTCCATTTATTGGTCAGTTTCGATTTTTTTCATCGTCGAGAGATGAATCTGCAGGGATATGGTATGTGTTGTAACACTGTAGGCTTGGATAAATGATTGTTTAGCACTGTTCATGGTTATTAATTGGCTCATGAAACTTTATGATAATTCACAGTAACTGTGGATTCTTTGCACATGTTCAGGAGTATTGAGAATTATTGGAGACTGTTCATGATGATAGATAACATTCTATTGACCTAGACAACTGGTCAGGACACTGTCAGGATTGGCTACTGAATCATTCAGGTTTGTCACTCAGTTCTGCAGAACCATTTAAAGAACACGACTGTATTTTGGTACTGAGACATTGAGAAATGCAATAGAATAGAAATATCCTTAATGCTTCAGGATTTCTAGTAACCACTCGGCTCAGTTTGCTGTAGATTCGAATCCACCCTCCCTGTCAGAGAATTTTCGTAGACTTTCTTTTAGGAATTTATATACGTATCTGTGCAACACCACAGTCAAATGTTTACACTGTTGTGTTCGTGACTGTTCCTTTATTGATTATCAATGTAGTATGAACGCCGGGAATAATCAACTCTTTGTAAGCTGTATCAGTCAAAACACAAACGCTATTCTTAATTCATCTCTGGTCAGACGGAGGGACGGACAAAGGAGAATGAAGTGTAGACGAGGGGAAATGCAGAGGGTAGGAAGGGGAAGAGAGGGGAGAGAAAGGGGAGCAAAGAGTACACGAAAAGAGAAGAGGCAGAGAGGGTACACCACACAGCAAGAGAGACAGACACAATAAAGGAACTTAAGGAATTGTTAGAAAATAAAGTTTGTAGCATTACGGGTTGGCATGAGGAAATTAGCTGAAGTGTTTCATAAACGAGAACAAGACAGACAGACTGACAGACAAACAAACAGACAGACAGACAGACACACAGACAGATTTCATACTTTCTTTATATACGTCTATGGACCTCCGTGATGTCGGTGACCGCGACGTATTCACGGGTCGCCCCGGGTCGAGCCCGCATGAGTTCGAATCCTAGCAATGGCAGACAGTCTGCAGTTCAACTCAGCTGTTCATCCTTACTGTTGAAATGGTCGATGATCAGGGTACCTGGCACTGCATAGGGTATCTATACGAGTATAATGAGATGGCCTTGATTAGGGCAATCGGCATTTTGTGCCGTTTCAAAATTCCCTTTTAAACATAATTAGCAATCGTGGGCTACCGTACACTTTATCAAAGACGTAAATAAAGGCAGTTTGTCGTAGAAAAAAAACGTTAAGTTTAAATGCAAAATGTGATGAGCGTGTGAGACGAACCTTAGAACATGATGGTATTATGATCAATGTGATAAGGTCAGCCAACGAGAAAATAGGCGTCACATGATATATGATTCCTAGAAGCAGACTGGAATTCACGTACAGCACTGGTGTCCTTGAGATGATTAGTATGAGTGATCCGAATCAGAGTTACTTAGTATATAATTAAGGTTTGTGACAGAGATCTTTTTTGTATGTAACAGCAGTATTTATGTGTACTTTGTCACGAAACAATGCTCTGTAATTTCTGTCGTTATATTTTGGATAATTTCGTGAGCTACTTATTTTCTTGTGTATAAATGGTAGGACTGAACACTATATGTGTAATCTAGATTCTACTTTAAGCCATAAAGTCTTTGGTAGCACGACCCAAGATGGTGATGCGGTAAATCACAGTGATGTCATATAATTAAGAAATATATATAGCGTGGACACTCGCTTGGTGTACCTCATACTTTCACTGGTTTCTATTGTCCGTTCAGGGAATGTGGCTCGTAGAGTAAACCAGAATATCGTGGCATCAGTACCTCTTTACTGCAGCAGAAAGAATCTGGTTTATGGAGTATTGTGCAAGATTTTTCGTAAAGTTCAAAGTTCTGTGACAAACCAAAGCTTGTGTGTGTCTTTCTGTTAAATGACATGACACGTGTCAGTTTAGGAATGCTTCACCCTTCTGGGTTTGCTGTTAAACAGGTGACGTCCATGAATACCAAAGTATTAAACATGTACCTGGATAGCTATATTATGAAGGGGATACATGCAAAGTAAGATCAAATTAAAATAGACGCCTTTAGCCTTCCTGAAAATACTGGAGGGCCACACACACACACACACACACACACACACACACACACACACACACACTGGAAACATCTCCCTGAGAGTAATCAAAATATTTTTTATTTGGTTTTCTGAGGTAGAGCAAGAAGGAAAAGAGCAAATGTGTATTGTTGTCGAACCAACTCCTCAAGCATTCACCGAGCTGTGGTAATTGCTCGCTCAGGGTACGGCCACCTCTTACATATTAATCATGAAATGCAGTAGCAGTTCCTGTCAGAGTCACAAATTCCTCTTTATGACCTATGAGTATTTACTGTAGCATTGTTAATAGGTTCCTCATCTTGATAAGAGGATCGATCATTTCCTAATGAATTCTGAATTACTTGTACGGGTTTCTGTTAAACGTAGATTATATTTGTAATATCTGATGAGACCAATATGGTATTTTTCCGAAGCGGGTACCAAGCGCTGGTGACCACTGATCAAAGGAAGAAGGTGAAGGTAATCTCCGTCTCTAGTCGGTGCTACTGGTCCTGGATTTGATTAGTGTACTGGAGTGTTTTATCGTACCCCTTGACCTGTTAGGTTCATGTTTGCGAAACTACATTGTAGTTAACACCGGGTATGATAACTGTAGACAAAAAAAAAAAAAAAAGAATTCCTCGTGTAGCTCAGTGAGAGATTTTGATCACGTTTGTGTAAATTATTTTACCGTCATCAAAACGGAAACGTACGTAGACCAGAATCGGGCTTTGGGCAGCGAGAGAGCATTAGGGCCATTCTGAAATACAACTTCACGACAACATTGGTTGTTTTTGATGAGGCATTGTCATTAAATATCATCCTAATGAAGAACGATACACTCAGTGGATACCTTCATTAATGTAAATTCTGATATTCTTGAGGATCTGGTAAACTGGGACGCTACCTCCCTGAGTATCCCGACTGTGTGTAGACAGACTGTTGTTTTCCAGCTTAGAGAAATGACGGGTGTTTGGCGTTAGACTGGTCTCACGAGGTCGAACAAGCGGATGAAAATTTATCACAGTAGTAACTTAGCTAATTACATACTGTACATCAAGTTGTTGTAAGGTAAGCTTATTAACACTCGTGAGGGAAAACAGCAGGTGTGGTGCCAAATTAGTAACCAGGAAAATCTCAACTTCATAGGCATGAATTTTGACTGAGAACAAAGCTTATGAGATGATCCACATTATTTTCAGCGATGTCTGGAGAAATTAGGCTGAGATTTATTCCTTCAAGATGGTTGGGTGTTCACATGAGCTGCTAGGACGAATTCTTTTAGAGTTAAATAAGACTCTGTATATGTGTGTGTGTGTGTGTGTGTGTGTGTGTGTGTGTATGTATATTGAGGCATAGATTTATAGCATTTATGTAATAGATGAATTTGTGTCTACCAAACTTTCGTGTGTGTGTGTGTGTGTATGATTAATATTTGTGATTACCATTTGTGATTACTCGAGACGCCCAGTCTTGAGGAGAGACAGTTTAACACTCGTGGCACTCCGTCTCTTAACCATGTGTAATATATCATGTTTCACTCCTATAATTGTATGAACACACACACACACACACACACACACACACACACACGCCAACCTGAGCCAGGCAACCATTTACCGACCAGCTCCGAGGAGAGCATGAATACCTGGGTTGGGTGTGGGCCGACCGCAACGCCCAGAATTCGAACCCATGCGGGTCTACCGCAAGTTATCCCATGGTGACTCATGCTCAATAACATTAACCACTGCACTAATGAGGCCCGTAATGTCATGTGTGTGAGTGTGAGGGTGGGTGGGTGGAAGTGTGTGTATTATCACCTATTTGTACACTACGGGGAGGGAGTTTTGCACTTGTCGGCCTCAGCTCTTAATCTTTATCTGCTGTCACTCACTTATCTATACTTCTGTGTGCCATCCACACTTATCAAGTCTTCAAGCAGTTTATTTTATTTATCCACCATTTTTTAAACTATAAAAGTACTTCTCTGTAAATTTATTCTACATTTTTCTTACTTAATCTCATTATTATGTCCTTTGGTTTGTTTTCTTCCCATATATTTCGCAGAATTGCTCAAAGTCTTAATCATTCTGGCTTAAAAACATAAATATTGTTATCGAGGCATCCCTCACTCTCATCTCCTCCAGCCCTTTGCTACAACCCAGCTCTCTTATTTCTGGTGCAGTCTTTGTTGCCCTCCTCTGGACTTCCTCTAATAACTTTTTGTGCTTCTTAAGGTGAGGGACCTGTACATGAGAAGCATATTCTAGTTTTAGCCTTATATAGGATGTGAACAGCTTGCAGAATATTTCCTTTTGCATGAACTTGAATGAGATTCTAATATTTGCTTGCACACAGTTGATCTAAATTATTTTCTGGAGGTGGAACGCTGGTAACAGATTCAAAGATAATGACGACTCCCAGTTTTCTCTCAGAAACAAATACTTGCAGATTTTCTTTCCTTCTGGTTGATATTCATAACGAGACCTTCTTTCGTCGTGGCCCATTTTCATTACTTTACGTTTGCTTGGGTTGAACTTCATTAACCACAAATCAGACCAACTTTGGAGTCTGTCTAGGTCCCCTTGAAAAATGATGCAATCCTTCTCGTGCTTCATTACCCACATGACTTACCCATCATCTGCAAACACGTTCAGGTAGGAGACCGTAACGTCTGGCAAGTCCCTGTCATTGATCAAGAAGAGCAATGGTCCCAAAGCACAACCCTGCGGCACTCCACTGGTGACCTCAACCCTTTTCGAGAATGCTCCACTGACATGCGCCGTTTGATCTCTTCCACTAACATAATCGCCTGCCCATCGAAAAAGTCCGTCTCTCCTTTATTCCTGCCTGGTGATCCACCTTCTTTATCAGCCTCCCATGTGGACAGTGTCAAATGCTTTCTGGTAGTCCACGAGCAAGCAGTCCACCCAAGCCTTTTGCATTTCCCAGCACTGGGCTTACTTTCAGGTTTGTTACGCATCACGTGCTTTCCCTGAAACTATGATTTCTCTTTCTTTAAGTTCATCTCTCCTCTGCAGGAAGCCGTCCATATGCCTTCTAATTGTTTTTGCTCGGACCTTACAGGCTACGCTTGTCAGAGAGACCGGTGTGTAGTTTCACGCCTCTTCCCGGTCTCCTTTATTGTAGTCAGGTATGACTTTTGCCCATTTCCACTCCCTAGGTGCTCTACGTTTCTCCGGCGCGAGGTTTATCAAATGCATCTGCACACATCTTCAACACACGTGGTGAAATTTCAAGACAGTGAGCCTTGTATGGGTCAAGACCCCTTTAGCATTCTGTTTATGTCGTTTCTAGATATCTCAGTGCTTTCTAAGACGTCCTTCCCATTCCATCTCACTGGTGAGGGGGATGTAGTGTCTTCCACTGAGAAAATACTTTTAAGCTCGTCCTTCAGTTCCTTTCATCATCCTCTACAACTCTCTCCTCTGGATCCCATGGCCTAATTAGCTGTTCTTTTAACTGGCAATTTACCTCTGATGTATTCACGAAAATGTCCTGTATTTTATCCTGACTAATCCACAGTATTCTTTTAAAAGATTCTTCGTTCCTCCTTCTTTATCCCGATATACTCGTTCTTTGCTCTCTTGGACCTTGCAGATGCTGGCAGGATGGAATACTGCTTATGTCTTCGTCACAGCACATTTCGAGGCTCCGTTGCTTTTTGACATCTTTGACTGAATGATTTCTTCCTCTAGCTTAACCTTCCTCTTCTGTTTGAGGCTAGAGGTATCCATGTGTGTGAGTACATGTGTTTGTGTGTGTGTGTGTTAAGAAAGGAATGAAGTCAGCGTATGAAGAAGAAAATGTTTTCTGCGTTCAGGAATGAAATGCATGAGAGTGGGAAGCCTCTTCCTGGTTTATGGAGCTTTGAAATAATACATTGCGCCGACCATGAATACAATATTCCTCGCCGCCATTACCTAACTATTATTTTGCTCGTAAAACTTTTGTCTCGAAACAAATTAACAAAAGACAGTGTGGACGACGATCCGGAACTGATATTTGTTGGACGTGCAAAAGAACATAAGTTACTTATGTTTTTTGTAAGAAATAATGTAATTTTTGTTATTCGTGTCCAGTCTGAGTATGCAACTCAGTAACGGGGTTTTGTTAAAGGAATTTGCTTACGATGTAATTGAGTTACAATGATTATATAAAGGTAGGATGAGTGTGTTACTGAGTGAATATTTATAGAGACGGTTTGATTATAACTGTGAAGCACTGAAAATGCAAAATATTATGTATTACAATTGGGTTACTTTTGTAAATAAGAACAGGTAAAGTATA
>JAYMFT010150619.1:0-12628 GCA_038088735.1 Panulirus argus
TTTTTTTTTTTTTTTTTTTTTTTTTTTTTTTTTTTTTTTTTTCCTGGGGATAGGGAGGAAAGAATACTTTCCAAGTATTCCTTGCATGTCATAGAAGGCTACTAAAAGGGGTGGGAGTGGGATGCTGGAAGTCCTCCCTCCAAGCCTTACTTTTCCAGAAGAAGGAACACAGAAGGGGGCCAAGTGAGGACTATCTCTCTAAGGCTGTCTTCAGTTCTTGATGCTACTTCACTAATGCTGAAAATGGCAGCTATGTATGTGAAACATATTGGTTAAACCATGGAAAGGTCTGTGGGGCCTGGATGTGGATTGGGAGCTGTGGTTTCGTTGCATTTCATATGACAGCTAGAGACTGAGTGTGAGTGAAAGTGGCCTTTTTCATCTGTTTCCTGGCACTACCTCGCCGATGCTGGGGGTGGCAATGCTATTTACTGTGGGGCGGGGTGGCGTCAGGAATGGATGGAGGCGAGCAAGTATGAATATGTACATGCATATATATGTATATGCATGTGTATGTGTATGTATGTATATATGTATATGTTGGTATGTATATGTGTGTATTGTGTATACATGTGCATTTATGTATATATGTGTGTATATGAGTGGATGGATCTTTCTTCTGTTTCCTGGTGCTTCCTTGCTGGTGTGAGAAACAGCGATCAAGTATGATAAATGAATATAATTTTTTTCATACTTGATTGCTGTTTCCCACGTTTGCGAGGTAGTGCCGGTAACAGATGAAGAAAGGCCACATCAGCTCACATCCATTCTCTGTCTGTCATGTGTAATGCACTGAACCACAACCACTCTCCACCACCACCAGTTTGCGTGATCTCTCATTTTGAACAGAATTTTGTGAATAAGAATTAACAAACCTTGTCCGTTAGGTGAGTTTTTCATGGGTTCTCATGATTTTCTATAAGTGTTTCATTTATTTTTACATTGATCAAACTCATATTCCCCCCACCCAACATTCATAACCTTTCATCACTGTTGCTGTATTTTTGCTGCAAGATGATAAGTTGAAATATGCTCCACAGCTTTAATTAATTCTCAGACATTACGGTAGCTTTGTAAAACAAAATTGCTCAAAATCCAAAGCTTGTTTTGTTGCTTGGCTAAACTTGTAATTTATTCAACAAGTATCAGTAAGTATTATGGATGATCCTTGGCTTCCTAGAGGAATATCGCAGTAGATCATCTGTTTACATGGTGTAGGGATGATAGGTCATTGAAATGTATTATTTTAACCAGAAAATGTATTTGAGTCTAAAGTAGTTGGTGAAAAAACAATGATCCACAAAAAACAAGGTTTGCCTTTTGTGTCCTTGGTTTAAACTGACTGTGGGTGAGAAGACTCAAAATCATAACATTAGAATGCTTGGATTGTATTTTTTTTTCTATTCGTTGTTATAATACCTGTATTTGTTTCCGAGTGAGGAGGACGAAGATATTGTAGCTTTTACAGCAGTATATTACAATATTCAAGAACTCTACGTTTGACTGGCAAGAGGCACCAAATCATTGCTGTGTACATACGTCATGCTTATTTACTTACGAAGGCAGACTGTTATTTGAATTATCTAGCAGCATTGAAAATAACTGGAAAGTATAATTTTCAATTTTGATTGCCAGCAGATGTTGCAGAAGGACCACAAGCTACATCAGAGTGGGTGTTCAAACAGGCCTGTCCAGATCAGGGAGAGCAGTTTCATGAATTTTTTGTATCAATATCATGACTGTTTCATCCAAAATAAGGTAAGAATGCAGAAGTATTAGCAGTGAATTGTAGAGTCAGATAAAATTTTATTTGGAAAAAAAAAAAATCCTTACCTGGGTACTAGTTTTTATGTAGTATTCATTAAATTTTCATCCCTGAATATTCATAGGTGTAGTAGTGGGGCCAAACAGATCTTTCTATTTTATTTTTGGAGGGTCTAGCCAAGACATACTTTACCAAACACTTCAAATGCTGAGTCTTGATTAAAAGTGGGATTGCACTTAAATTGGTGTCCTCCCATGGATGTCGGTAATGATAAGCATTGCTTTTGGATGTAGACTTTTACATTTTACATAAAATTAAATGAAGTTTGTGTCAGGTTTAATGCAATACTTTTGTTTTTCAAGAGTTAAAGTTATACTGTACTTGTATTTTTCTACATCTTCATATCTTTGCTCTCCTTGTAAAGTTTAGTATAGTGTCATGCTTTATAAATGTGTTATCATTTTGTAAAAGCCCCTTTGGTTTTATATCATTTCGTCATAAACCTGCTTGTGTTGGTTTTACAAAACAGCCCAAGCTGTGGGGCTGAAGACCCCTGAAGACTTAACCAGGTATATTTTTTAAGAAAACTAGGAATTTTACTGTTAGCAGAGATGGGAATTGTAGAAGAGGTAGGCCTTTAAGCACACAGGTTACTTTTAAGTTCCTTGCTTTTGATTGATGTACCATTTGTAAGTAGGATATGCATTGGCCACTTGTGATTGCCCTTAGATGTATTTCCTTTTTTCTTTGGAAACATATATTGTATTTAAACAAATGGTACTTTAGTTTCGTACTTGTTGCATGTAATTTTGGATTTATTGACTTTGGCTGTGGAAGAAAAGCTGCTGCAGTTCATTGAGATTCCTACAAATTTCTTTTTTGTTCGTGTGTTTCATGAAAAGAGGATTTTGCAAACTCATTAGAAAATTTTACTGTTTAGCAGTAGTTGCTATCTGAGAACTCTGCTCTTTGCCCTTGTCTTGTTACAGTTATATGAAAGAAAGCTCACTCTGTGAAGCAGTTTTTTTTTTTTTATAGGAATTACTAGTGTCATACTCTGTACCATACAGCATTTCTAGCATTCTCATGAATAGATTTTGGAGAGTTTTATATATTATATTATTATATTATGTTATACTTGATCACTGTTTCCTGCATTAGCAAGGTAATGCCAGGAAACAGATGAAGAAAGATCCAACCACTCACATACACACATATATATACATACATGCACATATATGCAGAAATACATAAATGTACATACTAACATGTACACATATACATACATATACAACCACAGGAAATAGCCTTGCTACCCCCTGCATCAGCAAAGTAATACAGGGAAACAAGCTAAAAAGGCCACATTCGCTCACACTCAGTCTCTTGCTGTCATGTGTAATGCACCAAAACCACAGATCCCCATCCACATCTAGGGCCCCATAGACCTTTCCATGGTTTACCCCAGATGTTTCACATGCCCAGGTTCAGTCCATTGACAACATGTCGACCCCAGTATACCACATCGTTTGATTTCACTCTATTCTGTACACGCCTTTCACCCTCCTGCATATTCAGGCCCTGACCACTGAAAATCCCTTTCATTCCATCGTTCCTCCTCCAATTTGGTCTCCTGCTTCTTGTTCCCTCCACCTCTGACACATGTATCCCCTTTGTCAACCTTTCCTCACTCATTTGTTCCATATGTCCAAACCATTTCAACACACTTTCTGCTCACTCAACCACGCTCTTTTTATTACCACACTCTCTTACCCTTACATTACTTACTCGATCAAATCATCTCGCACCACATATTGTCCTTAAACATTCCATTTCCAACACATCCGCCCTCCTCCATACAACTCTATCTATAGCCCATGCCTCGTAACCATATAATAATGTTGGAACTACTATTCCTTCAAACATACCCATTTTTGCTCTCCGAGGTAACGTTCTCTCCATACATTCTTCATCGCTCCCAGAACCTTTGGCACCCATCCAACTTTTGTATTCGCTTCTACGTAGAAATGATCAGACATCCAATTGCTACCCTTCTCAAGATGTTCATATCCAACAACCTCCTCTTTGTATCCCTGTCAGATAATCCTTAATCCATTAATTCCTGTCAACTCCCAAACCCTACATACATAGATATACTTAAGAGTGTTCCCTTTCTTGATCCTTGCATTTCTTATCACCATTCCTCTTGCACCTTACAACATGACAAGCAAATTCTCAAGATAGTTCTGAGGTATTTCAAGAACTCCTTTGCCTCTCCAGAATTATCCTCAGTTGCCACATCACCTACCCTTACATTCAGATTCTTTAGCACTGAGATGCATTCCTTACATGTAAACAGCCAAAGCACTTGCTCAGCTCCTCCTGAAATGTGTTCCTTTCGTCACTCCTCTGCCCTGATCATATTTATTCACAGTTGCCCACTTCCTGTCCTCCACTTTCATTGTAACCCATGTCAGCCTTACACTATCACTCTTGTTGTGTGTAATACAGTCCTGTGATATATTCCAGATCAAAAGAGCTACCCCCTTTTTTGTAAGTGTCCTCTCACCAACCTTGCATTTTACCCACTTATTGTTTTCACACCAGTTTACCCTCAAAGTATTCAACAGGTTTTGCTCCAAGCCACAACATCCAGGTTTCCATTCTCAGACAATATTACTTGTCACTCTCTTTTATTCATTCTGGTTACAACTATGCACATTCAGATACCCCATCCTTAGTGTTTGTGGAATTTAGTGAGGCTTCTTCCTCTTTTGTTGTCATTGGACTGACGATACAAGAGGGAAGGGTCTCCAGCCCAGTGCACCCTCCCCATGAAGTTGCCTTGAAAGACATGTAGGAGATATGCAGTTAGTGTTCTCTCTCTCTCTCCTTTCTGAAGGGAGACAATGGTAATGAGTTACAATAGACTGATTAGATATTCAGCCTTTGTGGTTATATTTTGTGATGTGGATCTCCAGAGTAACCATACAAAGCAAATTGATATAACCAACATAACCCAGTGTGTATAAAGGTTAGATGATCCTGCTTCTGTTTTTGTCTTTGGAAAGTGATAATGCAAGAGGGGAGGGTTTCCATCCCAATGCTCTCTCCTCTTTCAGTTGCCTTGTTAGGTATTCAGGAGATATGAAGGTAGTATTTTCTCCCATTTCCCGAGGTAGTTCATGATGATATATTCAGTATGATGAAATATTCAGTATACTGATTAGATATTCAGCCTTTGTGTTTATATTATGTGATCTGGATCTTTACCTAACCAACATCTAAGTGTAACCAGCATAACCCAATGTGTACAGACATAAGATTCTTGGAAAGTA
This sequence comes from Panulirus argus, assembly GCA_038088735.1. NCBI lineage: Eukaryota > Metazoa > Arthropoda > Malacostraca > Decapoda > Palinuridae > Panulirus > Panulirus argus. The sequence continues at coordinate 5,101 of JAYMFT010150619.1, forward strand.
ATTTTACAAGACATACACTCTGTGGCTGAAGTGATATGGCAGTGTGCAGAATAACTAAGAGGCCAAGCAAATTACTGAAGAAAATAAGAAGAATTGATATTAATCTTGAAATTTCATTTTGAAAGACCTTTTGTTAGAACTAATTATATATCTGTGGGGATAAGAAGGAATGCTACCTATGTATCTCTTGCCTGTCATAGGAGATAATTAAGAGGGACAGGATCAGGTGCTGTAAATCCTTCCCTCTTTTATTATTAATTTCCAAAAGAAGGAACAGAGGAAGCAGCTTAATCAAGGATTTTTCCCGGAAGGTTCAGTTGTCTGCTCCTGACACTACCTTGCTGAGGTGGGAAATGGCAGCCAGGTATGAAGGAAAGAAACAGCATAGATTTTTTTTGTATAGTTCTTAATTTTTAGGAATGAAAGAATGAATCTTGTGGCTACAAATGTGCTTGCAGGTTATTTATCAGAGCTGTGAAAAATTACACACATTCCTAGGTATAATAATTCCCCCCATGATTTCAGGTTGCGGGATGAGTGGGCTGCGTCGGCTCCGAGTAACGGAGCTTCATCCGAACCTCCTCTGCATTTTATGTGGAGGATATTATGTAGACGCTACCACTATTGTCGAGTGCCTCCATTCTTGTAAGTACCTTGTTTGATTTGATATTTGTGGTAGTGACAAGACCACTTTCAAGAATAGCAATGCTTTTTAAATGATAACTAGAATATCTATATGAACACAGATCCACCACTATCCTGTTTATCATTATACAGTTTATTTCAAAAAACTGCACAGCAATAGCAGGGAGTCAGTCTGGTAAGAAATTGTTGCCTACGAGTGACAACATCCATCAAGGCAGGCAGTATGACTGATGTGGTTATATGGAATTAACACAAAACACATTTTTACATTGTATTATTGTTTCATAACCTCTTCAAACTATCGACAGTTACGTTGTATTATTGTTTCATAACCTCTTCAAACTGTTGACAGCTAATAAAGTGTCAAAATCAGATGGAAGGATGGAGTGGAAAAGGTTTTGAGTGCTTAGGGCCAGAACATGCAGGAGGTGAAAGGCTATACCTGTAATCTATAAATTCTGAGCTGTCACGTGAATGGGAGGATTAGATCTTGTATATCACCTTTGTGGCAGTCTCTTATTGGCTGAAGGTGGGCCTGAAATGAGTGAGCTATTGCTGCTGTGTTTTAAGTAGATAGTGAAGGGTGAGGAAGGCCAGCACTTTCTCATGGGAAATACTATGTGTTGGAAAGTTGTAGATAATATCCAAAAAAAAAACTCATGCTAATGGGACTTTAGCATGGAGAAAAAAGTTTTGTTCAGTGTTCAAAACTTCATATTTTTTTATTTCAAGTTCATTACACAAATAGTAGGAGTACTTTTGTTGTTATCTATCCAAAATGTAACAAAACATCATCTCTGTAAATGTTGATTTAAATCTATTTGCACCTGTCTCTCTTGTTGATGTAATATAGGACCAGTGTAAGATAAACATGGCATACATGTAGATAACTTAAGAAAGGAGAATTAGACTATATAGAAAAAACTTGTTAGAAGACTAAGGTAAATGTTTAATATTTATAAAATTTCTTTTTAAGTAATTCTCTCTCATTCCTTTTTCAGTTTGCAAGACCTGCATTGTGCGTTACTTAGAGTCTAGCAAATTCTGTCCAATATGTGATGTTCAGGTGCACAAGACGAAACCGCTGCTAAGCATCCGACCAGACAAAACACTTCAAGATATTGTGTACAAGCTGGTTCCTGGCTTGTATCAGAGTAAGCTTATTGCTTCTTAAATTGATTTTGAGGTGGTTGGTAGAATTTTTATGTTGGATGCTTTGATTATCATACAGTTTGGCAGCTTATGAAAGAGTAGATTAGAAGGGCTGGAGATAGCCCATTTGTCATGACCAGAATATTACAGTTGGTTAAATGTTTACTATCTCATCTTAACCTTATGAATATGTTGGTAGTGTTTATACACAGCAGATTACTTGAACATAAAATCCATGCAACAGTTTTTTGAACTAACAAAGTGATTTATAACATTTTCATTAAAATCATTAATTTTATGATCATATTTGATTATCAGTGCATATCATCACAAAGGCTCTTAATCTGTTGTTCATCTTAGTTTTACACAAAAAGAAATTTATATTTTGCAGGCATTTCACTTTTTGCCATGGGTTCACTAAAATTGATATCCTAGTAATAGTGATATTATAAAAGACAGAGCAAGCTACAGCCTGCTGTTACCGCTGTTACCATGTACAAACTGATGAGTGTACAATATGAATACGGTATGACACACTGGTGGTGCATGTAGTGGAGCTCCAATCTGGCTATCTTCTTCTGAACTGGTGTCTTTGTGTAAAGTTTGTGTGAATTATTTAAGTGCCCCATTATTAATTTTAATTGAAAATGCATGTATTATGTGCAGAGATGGTAATAAGTAATCTTTAAGCAAGGGTTGGCATAGCTTTTACAGCTTTAGATGTAAATATATTGTACATATGCCAATGTAATGATGGGGACAGTTGCTGAACAGATCCTATACTTGACCTACCACTGATTATTCGTAACTCATGTGTGTAACATTATTTGCCAGATTTTTCAGGCAGTAGACAGAGTAGAGGTCATGGGTTGTAAGTCTTACAGTACAGTAATTGCTTACTGAAAGTTCAGTTAACTAACTGTTGCATGTTTTAAGTGTCTGTTATTAAATGGGACTCTATATATTTAACTGCCTACCCCCCTCCCATCTACTGTGATTTTAGAAAGTCCATCTGCACTGTGGTGCATTTTAGGGTTACAGCTTGTCACTCACCTGCACTTTGTTAATACCTGTCTTTTTAGCTTCATAGCGCTGTTTAATCCAGAGATAGTTAGTGATTTCTATAGAGTTGATCTTATTATGGACAAAAAAAAAGCCTGTTTTGTTTTGCATTGTAGAATGAAGGAATACATCTAAAGTATAAGTAAAAGAAATTGAGCTGATATACCTTATATGGCTGTGGTTTAATGCTGAAGTTAATATGAAGATCCTGGAGGAGTGGTCGAGAACTGGAGGATGTGCACTATTCTTATCATCTGTTTTCCATTATGAAGTGGAAGAATTGGATATAAAAGCAAAGGATATGTATGAAAATTAAGTCTGTTTATTTTAGATGTAACTGGTACAAAGCTGTAGTTAATGGTAGGTTCCCCAGAGGAGTGATTGAGGAAGGGTTTTCTAGGGTCTGCTTCATATAGATTTTTTGTTTCCCCATCATGAAATGAAAGAAATGCATGTAGAAATCAAGGTAATATAGAAAAGGAATGAGGTAGCATGTTATGTATGCGAGAGGTACAAACGCTGTACTTGGTCGTATATTCCCTTGAGGAATGGTTGGAGGGTGTGTGTCTTTCATATTTCCTGTTCCCAATATAGAATTAAAGAAAAATATGTGAAAGTAATGGATATATAAAGAATTACAAAATGTTTACTTGTTATGTATGTCAGTGGTATAACATTGAAGTAGATTCATAGAGTACCCAGGAGAGTATTGGATAAATGGTTTACGAAAGTATGGAGAATTGTTTTCAGCATGTATTTGAATACTACGCAGCATTTTGTGGAAGGAAGCAGGTTAGAAGTACTTGTTTTTCTGGATTATAGTAATCTGATGTAATATGCATCCTGCAGATTTTCTGTTCCTACCATCAAATTAAAGATATACATGTAAAAGCAATGGATATATAAAGAAAAATTTTTTTACATATTATTTATGTCAATGGTGTAGCACTGAAGTAGATTCATACATCTCTAGGGGAGTGATCAATAAATGGTGTAAGAAGGTGTGGAAAATTGTCTTCAGCATGTATTTGAATACTACACAGTATTTTGTCGAAGGAAGCAGGCCATAATTACTTGCTATTTTGGATAATTGTAATCTGACATAATTTGCACAGGAATGGTAATGCCCATTTTTAATAACCGTATCTAAAAGGAATTGTTTGTTGGTGGTTATGTATACATTGTCTCCTAATTATGCTTCAAGGTTTTACTGAGTGCTTCTGAGATGAGATGAATGCTTTTTACTTCATAGGTAATATCACATATTACTTAAAGATAATCAGGATCCACCAAGTTCCTTTTTTGTATGCACTTTGTTTTTACCATTAGAAGAAGTGATAGGGAAACAAGAAAAGAAAACTTACTTTGTTCTTGATTAACATTCTTTTAGTAACCATATGCATGTTGAGTTTTTAATGTAGATGAGTTATACACCATACCTTTAAACTTTTTAAAATGCAGTGTTAGTACTGCAGTATAATGTTTGCATTGCCATATATGCTTCTAGTTTAAAGTGTGTAGCTCATTGTTTGTTTTTATATTCTCCATTTAATTTGTTTTTATATTCTCCATTCATTCATTGACATTAGATTGATAAACACATTATTTAACTCAGACATTTATATTATGTATACATACTGTTGTTGAAGGAGGCTACATTGGGAGTGTATTTTTTGGTTATTACATAATACTGTATAAAGTACTGTACAAGATATACATTAAGCAGTCATGTAAATAGTGCATTCCTGGAAATGTGTAGCATAAACATTGTAGATAATGGAACTCATTTTATCTCAGAATTCATGGGTTAGAATTCTGTGGTTTCCTTCCTAGTGGAGGTTTTTCAATCAAATATTCATTTCAGAATGTGAATGTCAAGAAACAAACAGATGCATTATCAGATTGTATCTCAAAAAGAGAATTAAAGCACACTGCATTGTATTTAAGATGTGTATATTGTTTCGGTGCATTACACACGACAGCTAGAGAATGGATAGAATGGATGTGAGCAGATGTGGCCTTTCTTTGTTCTTGGTGATACCTCGCTGACATGGGAAATGGCAAACAAAAATTAAAAGAAAAGTGTGTGTCATCCTCCAATTAAAATGTAAGAGATAATGATATGCTCCTGAAAGTAGGCCCACCCCTCACATGACCTTAAACTCACTTTTATCTCTTTTCATGACATTTATAAGAATCATATTCATATATAGTGCACTTCATTACAGAGTGGTAAATGTTAACAGAATATATGTTTTGAGTTACTTCTGTATGAAAATTTTAAAGAACTGGTGTTGGTTAAAGTTGGTGGTGGAGTATTTGTTCGAGTGTAAGAGTAATAGGGTATTTGGTCCTTGCAATTATTTGAATTCTTTGAGATTAACCCAAAAATTTCATGAAGGGACCATAATATTCACTAGATTTAGTGAATTTTTAACAAATTTATAACATCAAGTTGAGTGAAGGTGAAGGGTGTTGTTTGATGGAGATTAACCCACAATTAGAAATGGCAATTCTGTCAGATTTGTGGTAAACAGTAAGATTATAGGATTTACAGTAATGTGCAGCTGCTGAACTTATAACTAAAGGAAGGAAGAGGTTTACTGTAACAACCAAGAAAGAGCTCTGTGTGTTAGAGAGCAAATGAAAGTAAGAGTTGTGGCACAAGAGGTGATGTGGGTCACTGTTCAACTACAACTTGTTTTTCTTCTCCGTCTCTGCCGCCATACCATAAATATCACTCATAATATATGTGAACCAAATGTTCTTGTGTATCTCAGTTAGGTGAATTTATATTCTAAATTTGTTTAAGGGAAGAAGTCTTTTATGGTATATACAGCCCAGACTCTCATCTCCCCTCATTTGGGGAAGGGTCTCTCTTGCATGGGTTGGTTGAGAGAGTCATGGAAAGTAGTTTGGGGAAGAAAGATGTGGTGGAAGCCTTGCATAAGGTAGCATGTAATAGGGCGGTTGGAATGAATGATATCGCAGTTGAGTTTCTTAAGAAATGTAGAGAAATTGTGGAGACTTGATTTGTTTAGCTAGGATTTTGATTTTATGTATGGATCATGGTGAAGTGCCTTGGAATTGGCAGAATGCTTTTATAGTGCTGTTGTATAAAGGCAAAGGGGACAAAGATGAGTGTTCCATCTACAGAGTTGCAGTTTTGTAAGTGAACCTGTTAGGTTGTATGGGAGAGAGATGATTGAGAGAGCAAAGGCATGTATAAAGTATCAGATTAGGCAGGAACAACACAATTTCGAGAGTCATAGAGGATGTTTAAAGAATGTGTATGAGACATACTTCAGGGAAATAGAAGGATTTGTATGTGGCATTTATGGATAAGGAGAAAGCAAATGGAAGGGTGGTTAGAGATGTCTTGTGAAAGGCCTTACAAATATATGATGTTATACGAAACCTACTAGAGGGAGTGAGATTTGATCAAGATTTTAAGGCATGTATGCAAGTAGGTAGAGAGGAGAGTGAGTGGTTGTGATTTGGTCTGCAGCAGGGGTAGGTGCTGATGTCACCATGGAGGTTTAATTTGTGTATGGATTGGGTAGTGAGGGAGGTAAATACAAGAGTCTTGGAGAGAGGGGCATATTTGGAGTAGGGGGCTGGTAAGTGTCGCTTGTTGTTCGCTGATGACACAGTATTAGCTGTAGATTCAAGTGAGAAGCTGGTGTCTTGAGTTTGGGAGAGTGTGTGAAAGGAGGAAGCTGATAGTGAATGTGAAAGCAAGGTTACTAGGTTTTGCAGAGCAGAGGGAGAGATTAGTTGGGGTGTGTGTTTGAATGGTGAAAACTTGGAAGTGCAGCATTTCTGATAATTGGGAATGGACATGGCAGCACATGGAACCATAGAAGTGAGTCGTAGGATGGGTGATGGGGGTAAAGGTTCTGGAAACACTGAGGAATGTTTGGAAAGCGAGGTCTTTATCTAGGGGGGCAAATATGTATGCGTGCTGATATAGTAATCCCAGCAATACTATATGGATGTAAGGCATGGGCTATAGCTGAAGATGTGCAGAGAAGGGTGGCTGTGTTGGAAATTGAATATTTAAGGACAAAATGTGGGGTGAGATGGTGTAATTGAATGAATAATAGAAGGTCAAGAGAAACTGTAATAATAAGAAGGGTGTGGTTGAGAGAGCTGAGGAGGGAGTACTGCAATGGTTTGGACATATTGAGAGAATTAGTGGGGGAGGTTGACAAAAAGGATATATGTGTTAGAAGTAGAAGGGACAAGGAGAAGGGGAGACCAAATTGGAGCAGGCAGGATAAAATGAAAATAAATTTTGAGTGATCAGGACCTGAACATGAAGGAGGAAGAAGATTATTCATAGGATAGAGTGAATTGGAACAATATGGCATATAGGGGTTGGTGTGCTGTCAATGGACTGAATCAAGGTATATGAAATATTCGGGAAAACATGTAAAGGTCTGCGGAGCCTTGTTTTGGATAGAAGGCTGTGTTTTCAGTGCATTGCACATGACAGCCAGGGAATGGATGTGAGGGAATGCAGCCTTATTTTGTTCCTGGTGCTGCCTTGCTTATGCAGAAAATAATGATCAAGTAAGAAATTAAAATTTTATATATGACAGCTAGAGACTGAGTGTGAGCGAATGTGGCCATTTCATCTGTCTTCTGGCGCTACCTTGCCGGCGCG
>JAYMFT010150630.1:0-12628 GCA_038088735.1 Panulirus argus
TCTCTCTCTCTCTCTCTCTCTCTCTCTCTCTCTCTCTCTCTCTCTCTCTCTCTCTCTCTCTTTCTCTCTCTCTCTTAGTTTCAGTTTTCAGTTTAATACTTTATTCTTTGATAGAGGAATCGGGATCTCTCTCTCTCTCTGGTGGGAGCCTCAGCCCTCCAGGCACAGCAGTTAACAAGACGTCATCAAAGGGCAGCTGAGCTGAGCGCCACATCAAAGCCTGTGACACTGTGTACATAAGGCTCCACTCGTCCTCGCTGATCCTCATTAATTCCTCGCTACATCGCGATATTAAGTGCTCAACGTGGTTCTGGTTGTGGGAATTTAGCGCAGCATTCACTCAATTTCTTGGCTAAGCACAGAACCCATCGCCCTCCTTGTCGTACCGTAAGGTCCATTCCCCTCCCTGTCTAGGCTTCCAATTTTTCTCCTTCCTAATAAGGTATATACCGAGGGAGGACTGCTGCGCGCCACCTCAGAGACAAGAGGAGATGTTCTCAGGAAAACGAAGAGGATTCATTGTTCAGCAGATGCTTCATGTACAGTTACGACACTTTCTCCTTCCCTGTACAGCGAAGCTGTGGTGTCTTACCTCCTGATTTCGTCCTCCCTGCCCTCATAACCTTCCACCTTTAAGACTCGGATCTGCACACACCTGAGAAGCTCAAATTAATCCCCTTTGTGCTCTTGGTCTCTCTTTTTTAATTAACTCATTATTCTAATCTTTTCAGTCGACATGACTATGACTGGGACGCTTTGTTGCCCATGCCACGCCGGCGACATGGGTTCGAATTCACTTTTATTAGCAAGAAAAAGTCTCAGACTGCGACCAGCGTTAGAACTAACACACACATTTTCCAAGTAGGAAAACAGTAACATAAAACACTACCATCCCATCGACAAGTTTTTAGAAATATGACTACCGTATAAAACCCAAAAACCATAAAGACGTGTTCTGAAATTAGCCATAAAATTTTAGTGAAAAAAATTGGAAAATGCTGTCACGTTAAAGACTCGAGCAGGATGAAAAATGCGTTGCGTCAATGAGAAGCGATGAGAGAGGCCCGGGTCAGTAACTCAAGGGTGAGGCGTGTGTTGGTGTGGAGCATGACACTGATGTGGCTCCTGATCTTATTACGGCCGCAGGGGAGGCAGGATGGTTTGAGGGGCAGGGGAGGATAAAAGGCTGGATGGGGTAAAGGAGGAAAAAAGAGAGGTGGAGTAAGGGAGGAAAAAAATAGGTTTTGGGCAGTGAAGGAAATTTTAAAGGATAAGGCCGGATAAGGCCAGAGAAGATCTGCTACCAGAAGACCTGATGATCTATGACGAGGTTATCTGCTAGAGGAGAGTAGCAGTATCCTGAATTCCTAATCTATAAAGATGGATACACGACGGTCCAGCAGGAGGCTCCTTTTCATCCACCACTCCCTCCGGCAAACAAGCCGGGAGGAAGAACAGTTATGACGGAACACCGTGTATCATAGATGAACAGATTGAACGGAAAAACATGTTCTGGTCTGTTCTCATCCTCTGTAACCTCTCTGGAGGCTGTAGGTATCTTACCCTCTAATACGTAAATAAAGAAGCTGAAATATGTACATGTGGTATTGACAGTCTTGAAATGACTCCTTCACTGATGATTTTCATCGCTACAGTATAGTCCGGCAGTGACTTAAGTGTACTGATCGACTTCGACTTGACGACATCTGGTGGCAGGTTAATCCTAAGTTCTGTAATTCTGCTGTTAACAGGAACCTTCATTACACATGCATTACATCTCTTTCCCTTTCATTTCACAACGCTATTTCTGGTGATTGTTTATCCATCTAACGTGAAGATACTGCTGTGAGTCATGATGTCAAAATCATTTGGTATTTTGAGAACTTCTGTTGGATCTCTTTGGAAGCAACACTTTCAAAGACGAAATACTCTTAGATATCTGAATCTTTCTTTACAAGGTACACATCTGTGTGACGGTGTCCGCTTTGTTGCTCTTCTCTGTATTTGTTTTAGTTTTCTTCGTCTGCGATCAAGATTCGTGACCAGAACTTAACAGAGTTTCAAATGTTGTTTGACAAGGGTGCTGTAGAGAGCAGAACACACTCACATGGAACCATTCATCCCCCGCCCTTCCTACTTGTACAAGTCGGCCCATAGCCAACCCAGCTGCTCAACTTCCCTTCGGAGGTGGTCAGTGAATAGGTACCTGGCTTGAGCAGGATGTGTGTGTGTGTGTGTGTGTGTGTGTGTGTGTGTGTACATAAGATTAAAGTCATGGTACATAAACACGGCAGTGTGAGTGTAACACAGAATAAGAGGAGACATGATAGCCACAAATAAATCCTTAAAGGCCTCGATGTCCTTTACATGAACAGCGTTTTGAAGGTGGAAGAAACTCCATGGCAAGAGATACATATCAGATAACTTTACCAGTGAATTAGTGAACCAACGGCTTAAGTGTTTCTCGGGGGGCCTGTGTTGCAGCTGCGGTCGCCTAGTGTAAAGAGCATGATACTGCTGCACACGCGATTCACTGAGAATCTTCTCGAGTGTGTGGAGGAACAGAAGTGCGATCACCCAGTGTAAACAACATGACACTGACAGACACCAACACCAGCACGGTCCTCACCATGTCACCCCTGTCACCGAGACCCCCCCCACCCCCAACCCCAACCTCCAATGCTCGTACACACAAATACAAAAATTGTGAACGTCAACAATCCATGGATGAACACACAGTTTAGAAGCAAATAACTTTATATTCCCATAGTTGTGCGGATGTCAGCTTCTGTATTACTATAACGCAACTAACAAGGAACGTACTACCGCCTGGGCATTGGGAGGGTTAATAACGGCTGCACAGTGAGTTAGCATACAGTGGCTGTCGAATTTCCCTCCCTGGTCCGTGTTGCCGCCCTCTTTTTTCTTCTTCCTCTTCTTTCTGACTCATATACACTTGGGTTGCTGACATTCAGTCCACTAACACACACTCTTCATCCGACTCGTATCACTCGATAATACGCAACTCAAAGCGCACTTCATTCTGAAGTCCATCTTTCCTGCGGTGAGTGCTACGCGCTAACCATGCCCAGCAGCACAATCTCGTCGGTGGTAAAGACACTTCGAGAGATGAGAGTCCCACGAGTGTAGAACTTTTCCGCCATACTGTACGAATATGTAATTACACACAAACACAGTAGAAGAGATGTTGGATTCACAGGGAACAAGCTGCTGTCGAGAGAACTATAAACGACGAAATAATTGCATTACGACAGTAAAGGTGGAACATATTACGTATAAAAGCGATATTGTTTGTAAGTGTAAGTAACATCCAAAACAGTCTCACTTGTCTTATTATAATGGAAAGATTAATGGTAAAAACCTAGTCATTTTAGAGTTGAGAAGGGGAAGTTATTGACACGGACGGGGTCTCATGTGAGAAGTTAAATAAAAAGTTTCAGGGAGTTTGCATCTGAAGACCTGGAGGTTACGGCTACTGCCAGATAAGGCAGGGAAAGATCCAGTGAAGGTGTGGTTTACGTAGAAGCGAGAACATCACAAATCCCATGATTCAGACGGCGTCTTTCCATTTCATTCAGAGCGCGCGTGGTGACCCTTAACGTTCTATGAAATGTCTCAAATGCGGCAAATATTCCTGAGGAGTAGAGGAGAGCTAACGTAGCATCTATATTCAAAGAGTGTCAGAGGAGTAACCATAGATCATCTTCGTCCCCTAAGGAATGTAACCTGCACGGTACTGAAGAAAGTAATCAAGAAGCAGATAGAGGAGCACCTGACTTTCACGAACTACCTAAGTAGGGGACAACATGGATTCTGAAGGTAACACGTTACATGAACCTACTGGATTTCTATGACAGAGTCAGCAGCATCCTAGAGAAACTGGATGGGCAAGTAGATCACATATTCTTGAACGGCTAGAAGGCTTTTGACATTGCTCCTACCACAGAGGACTGATAATGTTACTGAATATCCAGAACGGGGTTAGACGAGGGTTATTCATGTGGACTGACATCTACCTAGCTGGGAGGGAAGAGTGACAAATAGGGTCCCTCATGGCTCAGTGTTGTGGCCATTATTGTTTTCTCATCTACGTAAATGATTTATTAAACGAAGTGGATTCTTTTCTAAAACGTTTGCCGATGAAAGAGATCCGAAGCAACTGGGGTTGCAAAATATTGCAAATTAACTTAGACAAAGAGGTCAGACAAATGACTTGTATGATTCAGCCCTGGAAAATATAAAGACATGGAGATGGGAAGGGGTTTGAAGAGACCACACGATGAGTTCTAAATGAAAAGATGAGAACTGTAAGAGTCGTGCCGTGAGAAGGTACCTAAGAGTCGACATCCAACCGAGCTTGTAACCAGAACAGCCTGTGAAAAGAATCATGATGCCGGCAAACTGAATTCTAGCCAATGTCAAAATCACTTTCAATTATGCTGACAATGAGATGTTCAAGAAACGTACATTCGTCCTACGCTGGAATATATGCTGTGTCAGTCGAGCCTCCTCACTTTTAAGGGCCACAGATAATTGCTGGAAAGGGAACGAAGTAACGCAACAAGAATGGTGCGAGGATCGAATGGAATTAGCTTCGAAGGCGGAATGGAAATCGTAAATCTCCTCAAATTGGATATAAAAAGAATGAGATGAGAAATAACAGTTACGTCAGTCTCTAAAAGGTCATGTCGACGCTCATATAAAAGAAGTTTTTGATACAAGGAGCGAGTCCAGGATAAAGGGGCACAATTGAGAATTAGGCGAGAGAAGCATACGGGGGGACGCGGGGAGTGTTTCTTCAGCATCAGAATTGTGTTATTCTGGAACAAGCCAAGTCAAGAGAAAGTATTACGAACACAACTGGATAATCACGAGTGTACAGCTCCATCTACTCGTAAACGCAAGCTGTTAATATCAAATTGGTAGTGAGATAAAAGTGCGCAAACATACACACAGATAAAACAAAGCGCACATTCACACACAAACACACACACACACCAGGCAGACTGTGACACTGTACCACAGAGGAGGTTGACAGAGAAGCTGGGTCTTCAGGCTGGAATAAGAGGGAGGCTCCTTCAATGGCCAGAAAAATTGCCTTAGTGGAAAGGGGAGGAAAAATGATGCCTTGTCAGAGAAGCGTACCCGAAATGGGTTGAGGTCACCAGTATTGTGCCTCAGGGTTCGGTCGACGGACCACTGACTTTCTTTATCAATGTTAATAACTGGACTCATGCCTGAATATGTTTGCGGATGATGCCAAGGTAATGAAGGAATCAGAGTATGAGAAGGATTGCATTAGCTTACAAGGGGAACTAGACAAACTCCAAAAAGGGTCTTATGAATGGTTGAAATAAGAATGAGTGTGTTAGACGGACTTAGGAGTCGACAGCGTACCTAACCTGTCGCTAGAACTCGACCTCAGAAGAACTGTCTGCTAGTAGCTACAAGAATCCCTTTTCAGTACGTGCATAAAGAACAATTTAGCAAAATATAAACACCATATATTTGACCAAAACTAGAACATGCTTCTCAGGTTTGGTCACTGTACTTAAAGAATTATCAAAGAACTAATAAAGAAGGTCTAGAGGAAGGCTACGGAACAGAGGTCATAAATTTTCCCACCATTTCACAGTAGAGCAATGGGTGACCTGATCGCAACCTTGAGATTTCGAAAACAATATAATGTCAACAGAAATATGCGAAATACAACAATCAGAGACCAGAACAAGAAACTCAGTACGAAATCTGTTAAGGATTAGAACAAGCCTTTTTATGGTATAAGAATAGTGGATGAATGGAATAAGCTACTTGATGGATCTGTAAATGATGACAGTACACAGAATTTTAAGAAATTGTATGACAGAACGTTTGGGAGTTAAGACCCCAGGAGGATAGAACTCCCTACCTGTACTGCGCAAGTGAAATACAGGTAATTACATAGCCATATCGCGGGAAATTTCAGATTTTTTTTGGCAGTTTACAGATTACACTTTTCATCGATAAGAGCCTTTAGTTTATAGCAATTTCCCTACCACCTTTCTTAAAAAATAGTACAACCGCTGCTGTACTTCCTTGGTACTGATCCCGCATGTGTGATGTTCTAAATACCTCTCTTGGTCCCTCAGGGGGTTCAGTGCCTTCCTTGAACACAGGAAGCGAGATCTCGTCCTTCATTATTCTGCTGATGTCTTGTATATACGTGTCGGTGCTCTCCAGGTTTGCATTCCCACCCCAATCAGGTTTTGCTGGAGCGAACGAACACGCCTTGAACCGTAATTACGCTCTAAAGAACTTAACATTCAGTCCCTCAGACCATCTCTGTCGGCTTCAATGAACCTTCGTGTCAAGTCTTTTAGTCACCTCAACAGTTCTCCACCTATAAATAAGGCCTTGATGAATTCATGGAACAAGCCCGGATGTCCGTGGCCATTTCCTCATAGATGCATTCTTAATAGTTTTTTCTGCTCCTCTCATCGTGCTAATCTTTATTTGCCTCATGCCACTGCGATGCTGCTTGACTCTTATACCCGTGTCTTCTCGACGGCATAGCTCTACTCTCCTTAGCTTTCTGACGTTACTTATCAAAACACGTCCTCGAAATTGTCCCCATCTCTCCTCCTCCCATCTCAGGTATGACTTCCTCTTTTGCGGACTTCATATAAAATTTCCCATGACACTGGCTCTGTACTCAGGCTGTAAAACGAAGGATTCCGGTTTATGTTCTCAGACGTGTGGCTCACCAAATTTTCCCTCTACTGGTTGAGAGGTTCGCATCTGCAGTCCTCAGCACCTCGTCAACCGTGCTCTCTCAGCGTTTTGAAAATTAGACCAGATACTGACGGTACGTTCGTAGCTCGGGCTATGATGTGTCCCCAGACCTGTTGGTAAGCCAAGAACTTCTGAATACGTTCCATGAGCTTTCACTCCCATATCGTAATGGCCTCCCAGCATGTCCAAGAGTTTGCTAAGTCAGTTTTCTCTGAACTTAAAGGAACTGATGATCACTTCGAAAGTGAAAACGTGTGAAATGTGAGGAAACGCGGACCAGCGGTGGAGAGACTGTGCACGACCAGTCTTCTGGTCTTCGATTACAAACTTAGGAAAAAAATGGATAGGCAGGTGATCACCTTTTCAAAATGCCGAAGATCACATGACGCCTCACCAGACGAAGCGTGAATAATATGCAAGAATTTAAGCATGAATAAGAAGAGACTCCAATGAGAGATCGAGAATTCTTAGCGGATGAGAACAAAGGACGCATTGCGGAGGTACATTTACAAGTTGGGCGAGTGAACCTAGTGGTGTCTCACAGGTGCCGGACTCTGGCGCTACAATGATTCCTCATTCCTCATCTGTATATATCAACTGCCTCGGTGGAGTTCACCGATACAAACTTGAACCTGAGGATAATCATACGTTTATGAGAGAACTGTGAAAGTGTCTGTGACTGCCCCAGCCCACAGGAGACCTGTACAGGCTCCAGCACTGGTCAGATGCCTGGCTAACGACACTTAACTCTCACGGGTGATAAAGATGTTGACTGACACCTTCAATGATTAATTTTCATCGCCTTTCGGAAAGAAAAGTAGAGAAAGCTACCCGCAAGAAGGATTTAGGGTTAGGCGTGTAAGATATCTTAGCAGAAAACTATACAAGAATTGTACTGAAGGAGGCAAACTGCTTCTCGACCACCGTCAAATCGCCTTAAGCTACGCGCTAGAGATATCTAAGGCACCTGCCACATCTGTCTCGCCCTTAGTATGCATCACCTGTCTGGTCGGGTTTGGAGAAACACCGGACGGAGGTGCCATTCCGGGAGCCATATAAATTGCTGGAATGGATCAGGTAACACTGTGACATCATATGTCTGTCGTATATTCTGATATCACTCGATAAAAATGATGTCCAGGAGGTTATTCTTGTCTGAATAATGTCTTCAGTTTATTGGTGTTCATCGTGTTTTAATCCCGAAGCGAAATGATAGTCAGCATTGGCTATGACACGAGTGATGCCAGAACTCACTCACTCTTGTCATGATACCAAGACCTCGTCTGTATGTTGTGGCGTTGTATGATGTAAATATTACCATAGATATAATCTGCTGAATAACAAAGTGGCGGAAGATGCAATGGGATCAGAGCATCAATTCGTTCATTCCGGGAATTCAAAAGTCCATTCCGGTGTTTACCCAATCCCGACCAAAATGATGGCGAACTTCTGCAACGTACAAAAATGTCATCGATTCCAAAAGCGGGCGACAAAAATCGTAATTGACTAAGGGATGTGAATCCCGGGCAGAGGATGGCAGCCCCTAGAATCACCCACATTAATTAAAAGACAGAACGTCAAGAGAGAGAACATTTTTACAACTCTGATCTTTGCCAGTGGATACGATGGCAATGATTCCGAGCAATTCTTTTTATGAAACCGAGGAGAAAAATGTCATCTAAGAGGACGCTTCAAGACACTAAGGCAGAGGATGGTCGGTGAAAGACGACAAGAGAGTATTTCTCCAGCAAGATGATAGGGGGAAGATAGAATAAGGCGGGTGAAGGAGGCTGAGAAAGCAGGAACGTGAAAGATTCAGAAACTTCTGCGATAGAAATGAAACATCGAATTGGCGGCACTCACCTTCCTGAGTGTAAATTCCCATCTCCCCCTTCCCTCTACACACATACTCTCACTCTCTCTTTCTCTCTCTCTCTCTCTCTCTCTCTCTCTCACTCTCTCTCTCTGTTCTGCTTTATTTTCTATCGCTTTTTAAGGGGACTGCATCTTTTTCAGCAGTGTTAAGGCCAGACCAACCCACTTGGACTTTGGGGGCCTGTGTGGTCTCTCTCTCTCTCTCTCTCTCTCCCCGCAATGCTGCATCCTCAAATATCCCCGCGTCAACTCAGTCTCTCATTATACCCACCGGGGGAACAGATTGGCTTGTAAAGAATGGATCGGAGCCATAATCTTGGCCGGACAGCAGGAGGGATTACCCCAGTGTACGGACGCAGGGCAGGTCGGAACCCACAGGGGTAATTATGGATCAGAGGAAAAGACTTGATAGTAAGGGATGGACAGGAATGGAGGGATGGAAGAGTGGAGAGAAAGAGCTCATGGTGATAGTGAGGAAGAGGATGGGATGACATCAACTGGGGGAGCTACGAGGAACCTTGCCTCACAGATGGGAAGGGAGATGACGAGGGTAAAGTGCAGCAATATCTATTCTGGGGGGAACGCGGAGGGGTGAAGTATCTTTTCAGAGCGCTCTCTAGACGGACGGCGCATCTGTGGTCTCTGGGAGGGAGGGAGAAAGAGAGAGAATCTAGACAACGGGGATACGAGACGCAAGGAAACTAGGTGCAGCCAGGAGAACCACCATAACCTAGAATGATACTGGCTGGTGAAGTAATGAGGAAAGACGGATCCTTACTGGGGACCCACTACCACGCTACAGCACCGAGCACAGGGAGACGCAAGGAGAGGGAGGCGCAGAAAGGGAGACGCAGGGAGAAAGGGAGGCGCAGGGAGAGGAGACGGTACAGGGAGAGAGGGCGTGCAGGGAGAGAGGGCGGTGCAAGGAGAGAGGTCGGTGCAGGGAGAGAGGGAGGCGCAGGGAGAGAGGGAGGCGCAGGGAGAGAGGGAGGCGCAGGGAAAGAGAGAGGCGCAGGGAGAGAGGGAGGCGCGGAGAAAGATGGAGGCCAGGGAGATAGGGAGGCGCGGAGAAATATGGAGGCCAGGGAGAGAGGGAGGCGCAGGGAGAGAGGGAGGCGCGGAGAAAGATGGAGGCCAGGGAGAGAGGGAGGAGCAGGGAGAAAAGACCTACGCACAACACTGGGAGAAGCGAGAAGGAAGAGGAACTTTTGAATAAGATAACACCGAAAGACCAGCCAACGCGAATGAGGACGAGGCAGGATTGAAGATTAAACAATTATGTGGAAAGACTCTGGTGTACTGTACCACTTTATGTAACATCTGTTGTTACAGTCATCTGGCCACTGGGGACTGACAGAGGCAATTTGTTGTCTCTGTAATCCTCTTGCGCTGCCGCTCACAGGGTGAGGAAGGATGCACAAAAAAGTAGCCACAGATAACGGCAATAACGAACATGTTGAAAATACTACGGAAAGGGGAATTACACAGATCATTTCAGGTTTATTTAATTCTGAAATGATACCAAACCACATAATTTTGTGCATCGTGGATACTACTGTACCCATAGCGGTAGTAATCCCTGTATCGTGGATACTATTGTACCCAGGCTGGAGTTGATCCCTATATCGTATGTCTATACATTAACTGGGTGGGACAAAATATTACATAGACGTCAACATACGTGGTCCGACGACAACATCTATCAACATTATGGGAATCTATACGCAAGGTGGGTTATGAAGTTGTTGCTATAAGGTAAGGTGTACGTTTATCACACCTAAGTACGAAACTGATGCCGTTTAGCACACGAACTGTTTTACCGCTAAATATTGCCGCTTGAGGTTAGTTATGGGGCTTAGGTATGACAAAATGTAAGCCCCTAAGCATGACGGTGCCTCCCTTTTGGTATACTGACATGATCTTTGACTTAATTCTTAAGGGACAGGCCACTATATCCAAGGCTCATATAGTCGTCCTTAAGTGACGTCATGCTTTGTAGTTTAGATGATGCTCCCAGTTAATTAAGCGTTAATCTGGCGTTTGTTACTGACGCGGAAGACCGATCTAGACACCCACCAGAACGTTATATGCGAAGTCTAAAGCTATTACCAAGAAGCCCACCAGCGGCACGTGTTGGGAGGTCATCTGCGGATGTAACCATTCCCAGCTGGAAATCCTCTTGGTCTTCTGGTTCCAGAGCGGCCCTGATCCACCGCCGAGCGAGGGTTCGTCTAAAATGGTCAAGATCTTTATAACACAAGGATTGCACGAGAGCAGAGAACATTGCTGGCACACGGTATGCTCCCGAAGTAATACACTTTCTTGTTGTACGTTCTCTCAAGCCGCATGTGCCAACCTCTGGAAATGTTTCTCAAGATTGTCCTCATCTAGTTCATCTATACTTCAGACTCGTCACTTTCTGTACTAGAATGTGCTACCTTCCTAACTTAGGAGTGTTGAAGCGATACCCATAACCACGCAACACCTTCCTTGTCAGTAGGATATGTACCTGATTTATGAGTGTTAAAGTGCCTGAAACGATCTCATATCCTCTGGGTCGGAGTTGCTGGTGTTCTTTTTTCTCTCAACCTAGACAGGTGATGAGGGGTCGATTTAACCCCACCAATACCAGATTTTTTAAACTTCTCTCAGAAGTGCCTGCAATTTATCCAAACCTCCCAGACTTCATCGAGAACGGACTCATTTCTGTCGGCAGAGTCCTACTCTCTGTGTAGTACGAGTAAGGTAAGTATGGGTCGAATCAACTCCTGTTTACCTTGTAATTAAAGCATATCGTATATGAGAATGCCTAATGTAATCTGTCTTGTATACTTGATTTATGAAATGGTTGCTGCAACCATGAACAACTGGATAACCAACTCAAGCATCAGAGCTAAGTGACAGAAAAGGAAGCAAAACCGGCACCTGCTCATGCAGTAGAGTGCAATGCATCTGGTGGTGTCCTCTGCCCAGAAGTGTCTTATCACATCAATGCCTCCGAGGAGTTCACAGCTGTCCACAAGGACCCACTTCAGATGAATGCCTCTATGCAGACCTTCTCGCCATCCCTGCCCTAGCCAAAGTGGTGTCCCATTTGCAGTAGGAGTGAGAGCAAGGAATCCAAGCCTGAGTGCAACACCCGTTGGCAGCATCCACTCCTAGCACCACCTGTCTCGACTGTCAGTAGTGCAGTTCCCTGGCCTACATCAACTAGTGTACTGGTGGTGATGCCCTCCCGTCTGTGATGAGGTCTACCGTTCTGCTCTACACTGGTGACGAGGACCTACAAGGATAAACTTATACGAACTGTTGTTCATACGGGCAAAGTCCTATATGGGTATTTGTTTTATTCGTTCTCAAGACATAGTTGTTTTCTTATCGGGCCACGTCAGTGACTGTTCTTATTTTCGTATTATTTTGGTTCTATTTAACTTTTTAAAAGGTTAAACTTCTGACTTTTGCTTTTCTTGTTGTGGGTCGAATCGACCCGTGTTTACCATTTACGTCTCTCGTGAGCATCGTTACCTGCCTCACCTCCCGGACTACACTACTACCCGTTCCTTAACAGTCCCCATAAGTTTACCCGCCTTTACTGTTTTTCTTTTACTGTCGCTTTTTTCTTTTTTGTATTTTAATTTTGCTGCCTCGTCTTTTTCTTTTATTTCATTTAGGATCTGGCGCGTAGGCTGCTGGCATTCAGTCCACAAACATACAGTCTCCCCACCTTCCTCTCAACACACAACACTGACACCTACTTCGCACGGCGTGCCAGCCTTTCCGTTTGGTTACATCTCGCCGTCAGTACCCTTAAGTAGGTATTGATAAATACTCTCTCTCTCTCTCTCTCTCTCTCTCTCTCTCTCTCTCTCTCTTCTTCTTCTTCTTCTTCTTGTTCTTCTTCTTCTACTGCTTACTAATTAGCGTTAAGATCAGACCACCTAACTTGGACTTTGGGTCTGCA
>JAYMFT010150641.1:0-12628 GCA_038088735.1 Panulirus argus
AGTATTCTTTCTCCCCTATCCCCAGGGATAATATATATATATATATATATATATATATATATATATATATATATATAAGAAATTTGAAAAAGCTCAAAATAAGCGAAACGTATGCATATGATCCCTATTCATTAAAAACACAAAGAATTAAAAAAAACTTGAAGTGAAAGAAATTTCCCTACGCCATTCTTTTCAAGTGAAATTTACAGCTTCCCATAAATTCGCTCAAATTTAATTCAGTTTTGACAAGTTCATAAAAAAAATAAAAGGTATTTTCTGCTTCCCTTTCCTTTTACCGAAAAGTAGGCTACACAGTTTTTCCTTTCTTGCGTGTAGCTTTTCTTTTCGGATGTAGTAAAATACGAGTTACACGTCAAGCGTCTAACGTTATGCACCTCCACACGTGTGGCTTCCTCGCCTCGGTGTTGTAGACTTCCACACGCTCGACATATACGAGTATGTGTGACTTCCTCCCTAGAGTGTTGTAGATCTCCACACGCTTGGCATATGTGTGTGTGGCTTTTACACTACAACGTTATACACCTCCAAAAGCTTGTCATAGGTACATATGGCTTCCTCACATCAGTGTTGTACACCTTTACACACTGGGTATATATGTACATGTGGCTTGCACATCTCAGTGGGGTACATTTCCACACGCTTGGTATATGTGCGTGTGGCTTCCTCGCCGTAGTGTTCGTTTATGTATCCGGCACACAGTAACGTAATTGGGTAAAACTGAATATATGTGCCTTGTAAGTAAAGACTTTCCTTCATACTCTAACTTTCGTCTTTGCAGGTGTTGACGTCTAGGTTCAGATGGACAAGGTGACTATTTAGCTTCTCTCGGTGACATTCTTTTCATTTCACACCATCTCCATGCACTCCTTTCCAACTAACCCCCCCCCTCCAGTTGTTAAAGTTTAATCAGAATGATTATACAGCGAAGGCATTTTTTCCTTTCTTTCACGTAATTTTCATCACCATTTCCAACTTTAGGCAAAAACAAGGAACAGATCCACAGGCAATCGCTCTTGAACTTCCATATCTTATTTCCTGTCAGACACCTGCATTGTTTCCTGGCCCGACGATTGGCAGAGGGAAAGAGGAATTATAGCTCTCCTCTGAGGTACGTCAGGTTTTAGATAACATCTTAGGTTTTACATAATGGCTGAGTTTTGAGTGATATCTATATTTTTGTGATATCTCTCAAGGTACAAGGCATCGCATCTCCTACGGGATAACAGATATCTGACATTACATCTTAGGCTTTACGTCATACGTCGGGTATTGTGCGATGTGTTAGGATTTACGCAAGGACGTAAAGGATTTGTCAGTTGTCACGTGATATACCAAGTAGTGTGTGGTATCTCAAAATGCAAAAGATGTTTCACTCTTTCAGAGCTATCTCTGGATTTACATGATGCAAGTGTTTTATGAGATATCTCAGGTTTTACCATACGTTTGAGTTCTATGTAAAGTTTTCGATTTTCTTACCATTTTTCAGATTTTTCATTACATCTCTAGGTTACACGATACATCAGTATTTGAGACATACTTTAGGATTATATATTTCAATCTTTGCATGGTATTTCAAATGATATGTCTCTTGAATCTTATAAAAAATATAGCATTTTACAAGGTACTTTAGTTTGCCTTCCTGCCCAGGAGCCTCATCTATGGAGCTCCCTCAGCACACAGGCAGCAGGCCCCGGCCACTGAGCGGGACCATTGATCAAGATGTGTGGTGATGTGTTTCTCTGTGTGGGTTGGCTGCAGGGCAGTTAAGGAGTACGTGTTCTGTGTCTTCATTATGAAAATTGCTTCTTAGGTATAACAGGTCCTGCGATGTGTTGCATCTGTGTTTGTGCTATCTAAAGATGAGTGGTGTCCAGAACGCAAAAGAGAGAGTTCCACTCGTACATGCCTGGGAAGTGCAGTTTCAGCTAGGCGCATGTCTGGTGGGGTAGACTTTGATAGTGTGTTAGGAGGATGGTTGCCTTGTGCTTGCCGAGTCATTACTGTGTGTAACATTTATTGCAGGAGAGGGTGGGGGATCGTTGAGTGCAGACTGCTGATGTGTAAAGTAGGGGAAAGAATTCTCTGCTTCTGCTTTGGTGCTGTGGCTGGACACATGGGTAAGGTTTTTGACATATATCAGGTATTGCGTGACGTCATGTTTATGTGATGCCTGAAGTAATACAAAACACCTCATGTTTAACACATTAGAAAAACTTGACATGAAAATGAAACTTTTTCCTGCGCCATTCTTTTGAAGGGAAATTTATAGCTTCCCAAAAATTCGCTCAAATTTGATTCAGTTCAAACAGGTTCATAAAAAAGATTAAAGCTATTTTATGCCTTCCTTTCCTTTTAGTGAAAAGCAGGCTGTGTACTTTTTCCCTTTCTTTCATTAATTCTTTTATTTATGTTGTAAACTACGCACAAGTTATAGTTCAAGCGTCTAGTGCTGTACACCTCCACACGTTTGGCATATGTATGTGTGGCTTCCTCACTACGGTGTTGTTCACCTGCACACTCTTGATGCGTGTGGCTTACTCACCATAGCGTTGTACAGTTCCACAAGCTTTGCATATGTGCATATGGTTTCCTCACCACATTGTTGTACACCTCCACAAACTTGGTGCGTGTGACTACCTCACACTATTGTTCATTTATATAAACAGCACATAGTAACGTGCTTGGGTAAAACTGAATATATGTGCCTGGTAAGCAAAGACTCCATACTCTAACTTTCGTCTTTACAGGTGCTGACATCTAGGTTCAGTTGGACAAGGTGACTATTTAGCATCTCTCGGTGACATTCTTATCATTTCACACCAACTCCCTGCACTCCTTTCCAACTGCCCCCCCTCCCCCCTCCTTCCCCCCCCCCACCTCCCCCACCCAACTGTAGTTTAAATTTAATTAGCATGATTACACAGCGATCGATTATTTTTTCCTTTTATTCTTATGATTTTCATCGTCATATCCAGTTTTGGACATAAACCATGAACATATCAACACAAGACACTTTAACTTCCAGATCTGATTTCCTGTAATACAATTGTATTTGTTTTCTGATCCTAGTGATGCGACAGTCGGCGGAATGAATGAGGAATTATAGCTCTCCTTTGAGGTACGTCGGGTTTTACCTAATGGCTAAAGTTTTATGTGATATCTACTTTTTTGTGATATTTCTTAAGGTACGAAACATCTCACTTCCTACGGGATATCACAAATGTGACATTACGGCCTAGGCTTTACGTCATATGTCGGGTATTGTGCGATATGTTAAGATTTACGTAAGGATGTAAGGGACTTGTTAGTTGTCACGTGATATCCCAAGTAGTGTGTGGTATCTCTAAATGAGAGAGGTATCTTACTTTTTAAGAGTTATTTCTGGTTTTACATGATGCTCAAATTATACCATATATCTCAGGTCTTACCATTTATTGTGTTTTTATATACTGTTTTAGGGTTTTCGAGATACTTCAGACTTTCAATGATATCCCAGATTTTACAGTACATCTCAAGGTTGCACGATACATCAAGATTTGGGACATATTCAGGAGTATAATGTCTCAGTCTCTGCATGACATTGTATTATGTTATATCTCTTGAATTTTTCAGTAATCGGGCATTTTACATGACACTTACTTTAGTTTACTTTCCTGCCCAGGAGCCTCATCTATGGAGCTCCTGCAGCACACAGACAGCTGACCCCGGTCACCGAGCGGGACCACAGTTCAAAATGTGTGATGTGTGTTTCTCTGTGAGGGTAGACTGCAGAACAGTTAAGGAGTACGTGTTCAGTGACTTCATTATGAAAATTGCTTCTTAGAGATGACACGTCCTGCGATATGCTGAATCTGTGTTTGTACCATCAAGAGATGGATGGTGTCCAGAACGCAAAAGAGAGAGCTCCACTCGTATATACCTGGGAAGTGTAGTTTCAGTTGGGTGTGTGTCTGGTGGTTGTCTAGTGCTTGTCAAATCATTACCGTGTGTATGTGCTGAGTCAATATAACTTATATCGCAGGAGGGGTGGGGGATCGGTGAGTACAGATTGCTGATATGTAAAGCAGGGGGAAGTGTTTTGTTTCTGCTTTGGTGTTGTGGTTGGACACAATGTCAAGGTCTATGACATATCTCAGGTACGTTGTGATATCATGTTTATGTGATGCCTTAGGAAATATAAAGCACCTCAAGTTTAACGCGGTATCATAACTTTGATAACTTTTATATATCCAAGGTTGATGCATATCTCGCATTTTACGTGGTATCCATTGCTTCCATGATACCATATATCTTACTCTGCCTGTCAGAGTTTTATACAGATCATCTTGGCATATTACACCAGTATTTCAATGGTACATCTGGTTTGATATGACATGTCAGGCTATTAGTGATGCCTACGGAGAGGAGGAAACACCACAGAGACGACGGGAAGTGTTGCAGGAGATCATTGTGCGGATTGCAGGCCACGTCGAACGTCAGTTAGTCTTATGAGACCGCGGACTTGACTGTACCAGTGATGACGGCGGTCGGTCTCCATTGATATACAGCCGTCGGAAGGATAACGTTCTGGGTTACAACCCCTCAAAATTATCTGTTTTATTACCAGGAGCTGAAGTGAAGTGTCAGTTTCAGAGAAAGCAAAATTTATTTAGGAATAGGATGCAGCTTCAGGAAAATCTCCCCCCTTTCAATTTCTCTTTCTCTCTCTCTCTCTCTCTCTCTCTCTCTCTCTCTCTCTCTCTCTCTCTCTCTCTCTTTCAGAAGAGATTACAAAAGAT
The DNA here is from genome assembly GCA_038088735.1 of Panulirus argus. Taxonomy (NCBI): domain Eukaryota; kingdom Metazoa; phylum Arthropoda; class Malacostraca; order Decapoda; family Palinuridae; genus Panulirus; species Panulirus argus. The sequence goes on from JAYMFT010150641.1 coordinate 4,800, forward strand.
ATGTCTATTAACCCTTTTTCCTGTTGTCATCATTTCGGAAGGCATTCTCTTTTTCATCTTTTTTTCATAATCTTGAATCTCTAAATATTCGAGTGTGCGAATGTGATTACTTATCTAGGTAATTAGGAGAGGGTACACAAGCCTTTGTATAGAAACGTATATGTGGCTACGTATTTACCCTTGTGTTTTGACAAAAGTGTACTTACTTGCTTATTTTACTGTCATAAGACGGTTGGCATGCTAACATGGTCGATGCATGCAGTAAATGTATGAATAAGTACAATCTATATCGAACTGCCTTAGGGCGTGAGCCCGGATTCCTGTGCTTAACGGTAGCCTAGCCTAGCCATTGCATTTTAAATCTTGTGCACATCCGAGTGAACTGTTCATTGTAAGCTGGGTGACCTACGTAGGTAGCTTGGTAGCCTGGCAGGAGTCGTAGAAGGTTAACATTCCTTTAGATGTCTACAAACCGGCGGTGTAGAGCGGAAGTGGCAACTGGTCCTAGTAAGACAGGTCCTCACGGCTGTGAGCGCATAACACTGTGTAGAGCTCGGGACTGTTTGCTACTAGACGACCCTGAGTCACTCTTGTTGAGATGCACCATTATGCTGCGGCAGGCCCAGGGCCCAGGGGCTGGGCTCCGCGAGTTACAGAATAATGTCTTCCAAAACCTTTTACTTGGACGGATGAGAACCCGAAAGTATAGTGAAATTAGCATTGTCAGGAAGGATTTAAGGGTTATTTGTAAGTCCAAAGTTGGCCAGACAATCTGTTGGTGACCTGGAACAACTAAATCCTCTTGGATAACATTCAGCTTTGATTTCCGAGAAGTAACATCGACATGGAATCAAGACAGCGACATTCTCTGAGGTGCTGTGTCAGAAGCTGGTGAAGCCAGTGTAGGTGGTCTCTGATACTGATGAGCGCTTTCTTTACACCATACCCCATATATTGCATTCATAAGTCACCCTACACATACGTATCTCACACACATCTCATATGAAGTCTAACGTTTGCACCTCGCACTTATACGTGACACATATACATCTCACTCCCACTCTTAACATATATCTCACGCTCACACCTTACCTACATCTCACCCTTCACTTTTCACACACACGAAAAAAAAAAAACGCAGTCGAGATGAAAGGAGCCAGCCAGTAGAGATTAAGTTTGTAATGGAGATCAATAGATCTGTACTGATAATGCAAACTGTGGATTTTGCAGACCGAACAATGGAAGCACAAATATGAAGTGAAGACAACGTACAGGAAGCAGGAAACTGAAATATCAAAGTAGAACTGAGAACAGGTAACCCTACCACTCAATGCAAACAGCATTAATAAATTCAAGAGGTTGTATGACAGTAGAAAGTGTTCAAGAGATGGGGCCCTACGAGTGTATACTCCTTCCCCGTCCAGTACAAGTAGGTAATTACTAAGACAGAGAGGATATGTATAATAAATAGACCCAGAATAAGACCGAAAGTCATGTATATGAATGATGTGGATCAACAGTGAATGGAGAAGAGGTGGAGTTTGATTTAAAGACCAAAAGGGAACACCAAACGAGATGCTGTCGGAGTTAAAACGAAACTTGTTAAGAAGACGAAATTATATAATCTTTTTGTAAGCGTCTCTGCTCCTCCTTTAAGTTTGTGGGAGATACTGATGCATTACACTTACAGGTTACCTGGAATGCGAAGTATGATTACTGTAGGAAACAACAAAAACTTGGGGCTGATATAAGAAAGAAAACTAAGAGGAAAGGGAGTAAAAGAAAGACAAGATAATGGAAAATAAAAGAATTAGGGTGCGCAGAAGACAGCAGTAAATGAAGGTGATGAAAAAAAAGAGAGAAGAGAAGTGAATTAAAGATTAAGAGACAAACAAAGTAAAAGAATGAGGCCCATTAGTGGAGTGATGGAAGAGAAAGCAGCACAAGGGAAAGAGAGACAGGAGAAAAGAAAGTGAAACGTTGATGATGAAGGTTAATGACTGCCAAAGACGACACAAGAGGAGGAATTAGCCTTAGCTCTGGTGGAGGAATAAGAAGGAGAAACAATGTAATACAGACAGCAATTCCAACAACGAGACCCGCAATGGCGTAAAAGTTATACACCTTTACTGGTGATGATGAAAAAAATTGCCAACCGCATTGTTGTTTCTATTCCGTTAGATTTTCATTTGTGGTAGAAAAGATACTATTTCATGAATAATACCTGCAAAGAAAATGTGAACTCGAATATTGGAGAGATTGAAAGCTGATGTAGTTGACCAAACTAAACGTTCTTTGGATAGGATTTGCCAAACAAGGAAACAGTTTAAATATGATCTGTTAGAAAATCTTTCTTAAGAGTATAAAGAAAATGATGATGATAGAGTCATTGAAATAAATGTTTTCTAGGGAATATCTTCTTATACTGTATGTACTTATACTCAGATTCAAAAAAAGTGCACAAAGAAGTTATATCCTTTTACATGATATGAGCTGTTTCAGACTATCAAGAATGGCAATGAGCATGATATAAGCGTAGGACAGTATGACAAGCAGGCACTAGCGGGAGAGGACTGAGCACTGTTTGAGAGTAAGGCAGCGTATGACAAGGGGGCCACTAGCATAGGGGTGTTGCAGTGTGACGGGGAGCATAACGGGAGACCATTAGGCATGTTATAGCGCGGTGGGGAGCATGAGGAAGGATAATTACGTCTGATGAGGCGTGACTGTTGAGCAGTCTGAGCCAGAGGGTGGGAGCAACGTCAAGGTTACCAAAAACATGAAAATGCAACCAAGCTGAGAATAAGGGATTTAAGGATTAATAAGTGAGGCTTACCTAACCAGAATCTCTGTGATGCCGCCTGATCCAATGCACTAAAAGGCTTGTTGTGTTTTGTGAAGAGTGTTGCCAGCAGCTCCAACTCCAGCACACAAGAAGAACTTGGTGTTTCATAAGGTTTCTTCACCGTGACTTATCTGTATCCAGACTCCAGTAGTGAAGTGCGGTCATGCGCCTTCCTCCAGATCGCCGGTGTGGTGGCTCCCTACCTGATGATGGTAACTCACGCGAGGTCACACCTTGTGACGACTGTTCAGGCTGTATATGACTCATGTTATTGGATGCGGACCGCGAATGTTAGTCATCTGCAGTGAATAACGAACTAACTGTTTCATAAAGAAAAATAAGTGCAAGAATGTCCGTGGCTGGCAAGCAACCGAAGGAAGCTCTACAAAGAAAAAACTTTGTGTGAATTGTTTGATAAAGATTATATCACAATATCATCATAACATCTTACTGAAATACAAACAATATATCTGAACGATAAATTCAAGATCTGATTTTTCTTAGAGATAAAACAGCCCTTTTTCTTCGCAAGTTGCAATGGATCACAACCTATTAACAAAAGACTAATTCTAAACTTCGGTTCTACTGTTACATTCTTAAAAGAGATATGTTATAATGTGAAGAGATTGTATTACCTAGAGAGCTGATCTAGAGTGACTCTCCACAGTAACAGTGTTAACAGTAATTAAAGGTATAATTCAGGTGCAATATCCATATCCTCACTACGGGTGATGTCTTTTGGTCTTAGTACCCAACAAGGACGTGACCGCAGGTCCAGTCAGCCAAGTGCCTCAGCAAGCTCCTCAGGCAATCTCTTGTGGAATCTTTATAAGAGCCATTTAGAATCTTACAGCAACTCAACAGATGTATAACCATTCGGTAATGCCACCTTTTGCGGCATAGAAAGAAAATGAACAAAGTCTAGTCCAGGAAATCTGACCTGCTTAGATTAATTTTCCTTCGCTACAGTATTAAGTATAAAAATTTCAGCTGAAATGAACTTTGAACATTGTCCATTACGTAAATACGGTAAGAAAGTATCATACCACTTTGTGTGTGAAACAGTATGACACCACGGACGAAGGATTTTGAGAATGCACATTGGTTTTGACAATGGTAGCCACGCTATCGTGGTACTGCAATACATCGATTGCTAGCGACCTTTCCTGTGTCATTTGCCGTAATAAATGTTGTATTGATTTCACATTTCGATGGAAATAGCTATAAAGTGGGGCTACCATTATTATTAGGAGGTTTGTTTCATATTCAGGTTTACCAACCCTACCGAGACAACAAGAGTCGTATTGATCATTTCGAAATTCATGGAACCCATCTCGGAAGATGCTTAAAATCTTATATTTCCACCGTACGTACAAGATATTTTTGATGCAAAATAAATGAAATACATTGTTTGGTTTGACTAACTTTTGTGTGGCTTGTATCTGCTGTATAATATTTCGGTGCCAATTTAGCCCTTCGCTCGCTCGTTATTCACTTAACATTGGAATATCGACCCCCTCCATCATGTGTTTAATGTTCTCTAACAGAAATGAGTTCACGAGAGACAGAAAACTACAGGATGAATACGAGTGAAAAAAATTGGAAAGATTTAAAGCGTTGTAGAACAAACAGGGCATAGAAGTAGGTCAAGTGATAATAGAAATGCATTGCCCTCCCCATCACCGCTGGCATTCAGAACACGTCACCTCCAGCACCTCTGCCGTGGCTGCAGGATTTTATTAGCCTCCACACAAATCAGGGCTGGAATGTTCTTCAGGCGGGAGAATTTCATAAACACCATCGAGGTGAATTTTCCTGCGGGAAAATGAATTCACTTGATTTAATCAGAATTTTGGAGTCAAAAACATGATTTCTAAAGAGACTTCAGCAACAATAAATGCACAGAATATTATGAACTCAAACACAATTGTTGTATAATCCTTATGACACTCGTGTACATTGCAGTCCGTTCACTCTGAGGCACTAAAATATTTACACACACACACGAACACACACACACACACACACACACACACACACACACACACACGCTGTCACGTCCTCTTATAATACTGCACTCTACATTTACAGCAAGACTTATCCACCCTCTGATGAAGTGATCATATGTCTCCCTTCTCCAAAACGCACATATGCATGGAGTAAGACACATACAAGCGAAAGATCATGCACACACTCATAGATACAAACACACTGCAAACATTTACGCATACACAAAAAAAGCTGAGGTGCCTTACGGACCAGATATAGTGTCAATATTAATCCTGGTCCATATATACGACTTACGAGAGGCACTTCACTCATACCATAGTTTCTTGTGGACAATGCCCAGTTTATGAAGACAGTGCGGATTATTTCGAATGACAAGTCAAGCAACGGTCATCTCTTAAAGTACGTGCTACCCCGTGTCACTTAATGTTTTTCGTATGTCTCTCAGCAAACTCGAGTGCAAAATATCGACTTACATTTATCGATGAGAGATCACAATGACTGTTAACAGTGCTCAAGTGGGACTTGCTGCGTTATAACTTAGGCTGGACGCTTTTTCTGGTTCTCTGGCTACAGCTGCAGATCATGTCGAGACCAAAACAAAGAATACATAATATTTAGGGCGGGCCTTCCTACATATAAGTCGATATGAATTGATGAAACGTTTAACCAGCCACGGTGCTTTACAAAATGATATGCAAGGCTACGAATAATGTAATTCACGGTCAGTAAGTACGTACGAGGTAAAACCCAGTTGTTCTTCCTATGGTGATATATCCCTTGATGTTTCTCTTGAAAAACATTAGTGACCAGTTTTGTCAGCTTTTTTTTATATACAAAGGTTCAAATAGTTATATGTTGAATCGGCGTAGTTTATGATAAGTGACTGCGAATATCATGAGTGCTTTTACAATCAAGGAGAACTTCATGTGGAGCAAGCCTGATACCACCTACGATGATTGTGTGGCTTGAAAGGGGTTTTTGAAGCGACCCTGAGCCAGCAGACCACAGTAACTCACTTGGGCGTAAGAAGGAGGTAAACGAAAAAGGCTCTTGAATGTATCTTTATACAAGGGAACTATGTCATCTGGTTCACGTACTGGTAATTTCCTAAAAGAGTCAGTCTGCGTATTACGTGACCTTCAGTAATTACTGGGTTCATTTATAGAAAGAACGTTGGGTGAGTCCCAGCGCTGCTTGCCAACCCCTCGGTAATTGCTAGAGTCAGATTTTCTACCGTTGCCTAATTTCAAGTTTTGCCCAAATGTGATGCGGATCATTAGGAATTCTATTCATCTAATTTCGGTCGGGAAATCAGGTCAGCGGACCCCTCATGGAGGAGGAACACGAACTTCTGGTAAATGATGAGTCTGGAAGGGAAAATGTAATCTTACTGTCCCAGGGTATCCATGAATCATGATGTATGGATAACATAAGACTCACCTAACTTTATGTTCATTGATGTTCCATGTATGTGATGTCACAGTGCTTCATGATTATTCAAGTACATGATCTTTACGGCGCATGAGTTCACGTTACAGTGACTGTGGTTCGTAGTGCATGAAAGTTAAAAAGCTCCAGGTTTCCAGGCAAAGACCTCGCCAATCATGATGTTCATTGTTTAGTTGTTTCCTGCACGTATTAATCATAACACGAGACGTTTACAGTCTATGACTTCACATCACTAGAGGACGGCCTGCCTGATTACCTCTGCCTCTCCTTGATTTCTTACATCCTTTTGCTCCTTTCATCCACCTGTTTCCAATATCCTCTTGCTACCTGCATCATCTTGTTCCCTGCATCTTCCTGTTCTTTGCATCCTCATCCTCCCCGCATCGCATTGCATCCAACATCCGCCTGTTCCACGCTGACTCCTACTTCCTGCATCCAAATTCCCTGCATTTTCGTGCTCTGTGCATTATGCTCTTCCCTACACCGTCCTCTACCCTACTTCATCTTCTCCCAGCATCATCTCATCCCCTGCATCCTTCTGTACCCTCTATACACCCAAGATCAGGGATCAAAAATGTACAAAAATAAAGATTCGAGTCTCACTAATCAATTTACATTACGAGAGTACTGCAAATGAAGCATGAACTATCTCAGACTCCCAGTTTCTCTCCGCTTTATCGAAGATGAGATGGGGCATATATGGTATAAGTCTTCACCATAAGTTTGTTAACTATACATCGGCTTATCTAGTTAGTAATTGATTTCGTTTTCATCTACTATTCTTTTGATTATAAATGTTATCCAAAAAGCTTCACCCCAAACATAAGAGAATGAATTAAAGATTAGCTAAGAGAGGAAGTTCCTGGTGTAGCAAAAAATTTGATACCTTAGAAAATAGCAGATTGGTGGAAATTCGGTACGGTTTAAAAATGGATTTGATATTGATTATAATTAAGTGCCTGTTGATTTACTGATGAATCTACATATCTTTACTTTTTATCTTTTCGAATATTTCATGAAATAATGAGGTTTTAGTGCTCACTGAGCAATGATTTTTACCAGCGTTACCTTTTAGGGTTCATACACGCGACGTGCTAGAAAATGGCTCTGTAAGCAGAAAACTCATGCACTAGCTATATATATACTTACGCAGGAAGGAAATAATCTGCAGAAGCAAGTCAAGGAAAAGAAAATGGCTCGTTTCGGTAGAACAACGCAACATACATGCAAACAGAGCCCTTGTCTATCACGTTTACTGTCCGGTAGTACAGCCAGTTGAGAAATAGAAATGAATCATTAGCTCACCCGTTGAATGTTATTCAGAATGTAAAAGCAAAAGTTCTTTTCTATCTATAGCAAGTAATCGATCGCAAGCATTTCTGCCTTCATCAGGCTCAGACTTACACTTAATACCTTATAAACTTTACAATCCTTGTATACCTTATACCTCTAATTATATATCTATATATATATATATCTATATATATATATATATATATATATATATATATATATATATCTATAT
>JAYMFT010150652.1:0-26671 GCA_038088735.1 Panulirus argus
TATATATATATATATATATATATATATATATATATGTGTGTGTGTGTGTGTGTGTGTGTGTAAGTTTAGAGTTGACTTCGATATTGAATCGTACGATTCGTGCTTGAGGATATTTCTAGGCTTGAGGAAACAGCTTTTTAACTTAAATGTTTTACCGTTACTTTAGATGTTTTGCAATATTATCGTTTGCAGGCAAGATTAAAGCTAGAATATTAACTTTTTATAATATTCTTAATAAAACTTGTATTCCTTGTGATCATATTAAGCTTATATCCCCTTTATGTAAGAGTAATTTTATTCTCTTTAAATATATAGTAGTTTCAAATGTTCACGCCAGTGATTTTAAGATAATTGTATTTCTTATTCTTTTTGATAATAAAGTAGAGATAGATTCTTTTTAGAGGAATTTTTTTTCTAGTCTAAGAGAAATTGAGCCAGAGTTCATTCCACAACCTGGAAATAAAATCTGTGCAGCTGTCAATGGCCAAGAAAGAAACAGATGATCCAGGTCATTGATGTAATTATTACTTAACGTCTTCAGCCTTGTTTAGAAGTGAATAATTGTATCAGAATGAAGCTCGTTTTATGAATTAAGTGACGGTTTAACCAGTAAAACTGATTGGATGCGTTGCTGTTGCGGTAATATTTTGGGTTGAGGAAGTTGGACCTTCTGATCCAGTCACTTGCTGTTGTTATATGTTGTGCTGGACGGAATTAAGTGCGGACTTTATTTTTGGCCGCCTTTTTATGCTCATGGCTCATGAAATTATATGAATATGGTAATGAAAGAGCTTTCCTGCTTTGTATACCATAGATGTTTTAGCTTGGCTTTGATATAAATTTGAGACAAGTTTAGATAGTGGAGTGTTGGTCTCATTTGTCACAAAAGATTACTTGATTCGTAAATTATAGTTATAAATATGAGAAAGTTATTATCTGTATGTTAAAGTTCAAGTTTAGGGATACAATGAAAATAACTTGTGGAACTGAAAGAAATGCATATCTGAACTCCTCATACCTGTTAGTAGTGATATATACTAGGGTAGCATGATTTGGGGCATTATGTTTAATCAGTGAATAACAAATATTTGAATGGAGAGAATTATGAAGAGCTAGGAACTGTTAACTAAATTTGACTAACATGATTCACATATTCAGAGCCATTGTTATTTTCATTATATCAGTTTGTGGATCCTCTTCATCACTCAAGTCCTTTATCATATATCTGATATTCCATTAGAGTACTGTCTTTCAGGTTATTGAGATCTAATGAGTCTTAGCAAATTTCACTCCCTGAGTGGCTGCATATTGTGGGTATAAATGCTTCAAGGTACCTGAATGCTTGGTAACATTGAACAACTTTGTCTTGGGGCATTAATTCAAGATGATAATGATGTTTGGGAACTGTCCATGCCTATACTCTATTAGTCTGTGTAATTAGAACATAGGGATGAAGTACAGACTGTAAATATACATTATTGTTTATCAGTACCTGGCATGTACATTTACATCATAATCTCCAAAGTTACATGCTATGATCATGGTACGGTAGATTTTGTTATGCAAATATATTTTGTTGTGTCATGATATCTTATGCATCAGTGTTGAAAGACATGATAAATAGACTATTTTGAATGAGTGCAGTACTGATGCTGTAAGATTTAAACTATATTTATTGGTTGGTGATTCATAGCTGCTGCTAGTAATAGTTTTTCTTTAATGATAATGATTTCTCTAATGTTTCAGAAGCCATCCCAACACACATGACTCCACTTGCATCATAACCAATCAAAATGAATGAACAGAAGGCTGATGATGGGTCAGAACTGCACTGGGAAAGAGATAAACAGACAAGGACGACAGATAGTGAATCTGATGCCATTGCTGCAGAAGGAACAGTTACAGGCAGTATTCAGGGTTCAGTATTGGAAAATGAAGCTACTAGTGAAACACACACAGCACCAGACAGTCAAATGCCAGTGCAGAAATCAGATAATCCAGTGAAGGAAAATGTGGAGAAACCTAATCACTCATCAGTTTTTGTAGAAAGTGATGATATTCAGAGCTCTCAGGAGGAAAATATTTGTGAATCAGATGTGGAGACAAGTTTACAGTTATGTTCCCCAGTATGTGATGATACTGAAAGTAATCATGCAAGTGACTTGTGTGAATCAGGAAACAGATGTTTAAGAGTGTCAGGGGTAGGAGAAAAAGTCAGCAATGAGGAGAGTCAGTCAAGGGATAAAAGAACAGTCTCTGAGGTTGAGGATCTACAAAGACTCTCCACCAGTAGTCTTATAGGGGACGATAGTGTTGTAGAATTTTCCTTAGAAAATAGCTCAGACAGTGGTGATACAGAAGAAAGAGCAAGTGAGTTCAAACAAATTGAAACAAAATTTGAAAATTCTACCATGGAAATAAGTGAATGTAAACACAGTAGACCAACAATTCTTTCACATTGTGAAGAAATACCCACTTTATCCTGCCAGTCAGTACCTGAAGATTCCCAAAAATGTAGTTATCTTCTCTCTGAAATTGAGAACCTTTTAACAACAACAGCAAGTGCATGTAGTCCTGATTCAGGCTTTGAAATAAGCAAGGTTGATTTTTCTTCAGCGCCGAAAGAAAACTTGATGAAAATGTTGTCATCTTTGTTAGATGAGTGTGACACATTAAAGAAAGAAAAAGCAAGGTAAGATTATGTAGGAATTGGATTAGTTTTATATGTTGTTAGAAATTTTGTAACATTAATCTGTAATTGTACTAATACTTAACATGGCTTTTGATTCCTCTGAAACTGAGTGCAGGTTTGCATTTATGGAATTTTTGTCATTTTTGCTTCTGTACATCCATATGTGTTTACTCATCCACTCATCTCAAGAGCATAGTCTCTTTTAATACTCAATATGTATACAGATTTTTGCAATGCACTTGATCCACATCCTATTATACACAAATACTGTACCGTAAGACAGCTTTCAACATCTTTTTAAGCATCTTTGCTGATGCACTTTTGCCCTATACTGGAAATCTGTACTCCAAAATTGTCACTTTTTTTTTTTTTTTTTTTTTTAGCTTGGCATTTCTCCTCTCTACTTGTCATATTCATATCTTTTCCTAATCACTCTTTCTTTACATGAAAATATTTACATCTCATTAGATACCCCTCCATTGTATGAAGAGGTTTATATCAGTCCTTCGTCCCCTCTGACAGTCTAATCTAGTGTTGTTTGCCTTATCAAGAACAGTAGTCAGTCTTCTGTTCCAGCCTTCTGCTTTGCATGTAGGTGACAGTAGCCTTTTTTCTATAACTCTTGCTGTAAAGCAGGGAAGCATATTAGTTTGTTTTTGGCTGTGTTTGTGGTTCTTTAAGTACCTATTTGTAGTTTCTTGTTTGTACAGTTCAGGGAAGGAGTTTTACTCTGGGAATTCCTCATCTCTTGAACATTCTTTTACTCTATTTATCCAGTACTTTGATACTTTGAAAATACTTCTCTACATCTTCTGTAGCAAAATATTTGTTATTTTTCTTGTTATGGCCTCTGGTTGCTTTGTCTTTGCATCATTCAAGGAACTGTTCACTGTTGACACCATCCAGCTAGTTTAGAAACTTGAAAGTAGCTATCATGTCACCCCAAACTCTTTTAACTTCCATGATAGGCAAAATTTTAGCCACTTCTCATAATCTGTAACTCATCTTTTTTAATTTTGGTTGCCTTCCAGGCAAATTTTACCCACTTCTCATACACTGTAACTCATCTTTTTTAATTTTGGTTACCTTCCTTTGAATCTTCTGCAGTGACCAAACTTTGAGAAGTGTATTCTAGTTTTGGTCTGAAATATGCAGTGAATAATTTGCTAAGCAATTCCTTGTCCATGCTCTTAAGTACTATCAAACTTTTTGCCAGCAAACAGTTTGTTCTCCTGAGGCTGGTTTCTGGAACCAGTTAGGTACAGTGTTGACCCCAAGTCCATCTCACACACATTCCAGTATTGTATGCTTGTGTGCATCTTTTGACCATTCATGTGTGCAACCTAATTTTGCATAAGATGCTTTAAGCTCAACAGTCATCATTAGTAATACATTGGTAGCAATTGCCTTCATGTAATCCTCTCTTTAAGCTGGAACTGACTGTGATGTTATGACCACAATTTTCAGTAATATCATTAGCTTCACCCAGTATTTAGGGAAGAGGCATATGATAATGATAAATAATGTGAGCATGTGATCCTTTGCATGGGAACTTAGTTTCTTACACCTTATATGCAGTTGTTTAGCATCACAAGAATGTGGACTTAAATGCTTCTGACAGCACAGAAAACCTTCTGAATGGTCAGTGTATGGTTGAGGACACACTGACATATGAATCCTTTTGAAGGATGATATTACTCAGGTTAGAAAAGCAAATGACTATAAAGAGGAAGGATTTAACCAGTTTTTCAGTAAAGTTTGCGTTGCCCTCAAGTAATAGAGTAGGTTGAATTGATGTTTGGAAAAAGAGTAGCTACATATTAATATTTTGGAGAACATACATGGGATGGTGGAAATCCTCCTACAATTTATTTGGGCAGACAGAGGTAGTTTGTGTAATCTTCTCTTGTAATCATTGATCATACAGATTGATTAAGAAGGAAACCATGTTTTATGGCAAATACGCCAAAAGGATGATTGATGCTTTTCTTGCTGGTGATTTAGTAGTGAATAGGAGCCAAAGAAGGCATCCTTAAATTTCAGCTGATCTAGGAACATAATAGATGAACAGAACTTGTTACTCATACATTGGCATCATTTGTCTTCCTTTATAATGATAATAAAACTATTTTTTTGGGGGGGCTCTTGTTATTATTGGAAGGTAACATAGATAACCAATTATGACTGAAAATGCTGGGGACTTGTTACCCTGAAATATAAGCATCAGTGTAAATGTGAAAAACTGAAACATTGTGTATGAATGTGGAAGCCCTTGTTCATCATAGTGTACTGGACATGAGGGTGTGTTTGAGTAAATGGGAAAGGAGTTAAAATATAAATGAATGCCAGAAACTGAGGAATTCATTCAGCATTATTTCATTATATTATTCATCCATGATGTTGATGCCCAATAGTGAAACATTATTATTTACAGGCTAGAGAATGAGGTAGATCGTCTACAAGCAGATAATTCATCACAGGTGTATGCAACACAAATTGAAAATCTTGAGAAATCCCTAGCTCAGGTAAGTTGCAAGGTTTAGATTTTAGTTGGTTTATTCTTGTGTTCTGTTGCCAGTTGTATCAGACAGTAATGCAGTAGGTAGTGTATTATCTGGCATATGACACTTTCCTAAAAAATGTAAGCAATAGTGACCCAGCATCTTATATGTTAAGAATTACCCCCAGCCACCATCTGTAAGTTATTTTATTAGCGGGAGGAGTTGTTGATTGAAATTGCAGATGAGCCGAATTATCACCTGTGTATCTTGTATGGTATATACATCTTTCCATGATGAACATGGGGAATATATTCTTGAAAATGGTAAGCAAATCAAATTTGTGTAAATTATACCTTTTATTACAGAATAGAAATGGGCAAATCCCAGCAGATCTTACTAGGTAAGACAGTATCAGTGTTTAATAAATAGTATCAATAATAGCTAGGATATCATCTTTATGTTACAGATTTAGGAAAAGGCATGGTCTAATCATTTTAGGCTCATGTTTTTTGTTTGATAACGGTAAGAGTAAATATCAGATGCTTATGTAAACTGAAGGATTTATATGTTGGTGCATCTTTTTTGCTAGAAAATATGGTATAGTACTTTATTTAGATAGTTGAAAAACTATGGTACTAGTGTATGTTAGTAATTTGCATTTGATTTAGTTTAATGAAAATATGCATTCAATTCACATTTGTGGCCTCCATTGTACATAATATTCAGCTCTTGGTTGGAAATTCATTTTGTAGTTGGCATTCATAGCTCCCCACTACATAACAGTAGATTGACATATTCAGTCCAAAAACTGTTAATAGGTTTTCATTATAAATTCATTCATCAAAAAACATTTTATGTTGTGTGATGTAAATATATTTCATATCTCTTTTGGTTATGGAGTGATAATCTGTAAAAACATCTTGGTATTATCAAAGTAATTGGTATGAATATCTCTGCATGAAATAGTTAAGACGTATTTTTAGATTAAAAAAAATATCCTCTAAATATCAGATGCATGTACCATTAACCATTGTCATGTTTGTTGTGAGCTGATTTGTACAAGTCTTTCTGACTATGATACTTCAAGGTAAATTGTTGTGTCCTGAATAATGAATTACATGACAGGAAATTTGCACATGGAAAACATGACAGTATAACTCATACACTCTTAACATCCATAATCTTTACAATCCCTAGTTGGTAATACAATATTGTTTTTAGCATTGCTAATGTGTAGTTGTTCTAGATGGTTATATGTTTTATATGATATAAACATACTGTATATCTAGTTATTGCAGGTAGTTGCATATATTATTACAGATGTTGCCTTTCTTCATTGGATGTATTTGATTTGTCATACTGAATACCTTATATTTCTAGAAAACCATTTAGAATGCCAGTTGTACCATAAAAAGAAAATTGATCTGTCTTTGCATGGCAGGTTTTTAGGCTTTACCAGTTAACTTGCATCTTTGAATAACCCAGATTGCATAAGCCACATCCATCAATCCTTATGGAAGATAATAGTTAACTTAATACTGCTTACAGATGGGCTCAAATAGTGACATTTTTTGCATTTGAAACAGATGTGACATAAAAAAAAATCACCATATTTTTGAATTGTGCAAAATATTCTTTTCACTCTTCAGTTTGGTGCTCAAGGTGGTATGTTCCCAGATACCACCCCCCCCCCACCCCACAAGGTGATAGAGGCATGTTTAACGAACTCTCAGTTGCATGTAAATGTTTACAGTAACTAATAATTTGTTACTTTTATGGACTTACAGCATCTTTTGTACATGCTTATATTTGTAAATGATATCATATAGACCAGATAGTATATCATTTACTAACATCACCATTACAGTGAGTATGTCGATATACATACTGCCAACTAGCACGCAGATATCTTTCTTTCATATTTGTTCACCATTTCCCACATTAGCAAGGAAGGGCCAGGAACAGATGATGAAAGGCCTCACTCACTCACATCCATTCTCTGGCCGTCATGTGTAATGCACTGAAATCACATCCCCTTCTCAGCCATGCCCCATGGTTTCCCCAGGCCACTTCATATTCCCTGGTTCAGTCCACTGACAACACATCATCCTCTGTACACTGCATTTTTCCAATTCACTCTCTCCTGTGAACACCTTTCACACTCTTGTATGTTAAAAACCCTGAGCATTCAAAATTGTTTTCACTCCAGCATTCCATTTCTAATTTGGCCTCCTTTTTCGTGTTCCCTTCACTTCTGACACATTTAGCCTCTTTGTCAACCTCTCCTTAATCATTCTTTTCATCTGTCCAAACCATTTCAGCACACCTTCAGCTTTCTTATCTATACTCTTCTTATTGCCACACCTCTCTCTTATTTTGTTTTACTTAATCAACCCTCCTCACACAACATACTGTCCTGATACATTTCTTTTCCTATACATTCATCCTCTTCTGTACATTCTCTTTTAGGTCCAGTGACTTGCAACCATACAACACTGTTGGGACTACTATGAATGTTGGAAAGATTATTTCCTTTGTATCTCATATTTGCAAAATGGACCACAGAGGGAAGAAAAATGTAGCTGCAATAGACCCTTCTCATCCAAACCACTCCATAATTAACCTCCAACTTCATGTAGAAGTAACGTAATAAATCTTTGATCAGTGTTTATTCCTTCTCTACATTCAGGCACAGGCAGATGCATGCAGCTGGGAACAAAAGCTACATCAGGCAGAAGAAAATTACATGACAGAGAATATCAAAGTTCGCTCAGACCTGACAACTCGACTTGAGCGCATGACAAAACAGTATGAGGCAGCAAACAAGGATAAGGAATCGATGGTAATAAAATATGCAACTTCAGAGAGAGAGGTTAGTTTTGTTAAATTGTTGTATGATATTTGACATAGTAGGTAGGATGGACTCTCAGTTTTCTGCTTGGAATATCAGCTTCATGGTTAAGGATTTGAATAATCATGAACTAGAGTAATTTCTGTAATTTTTTAGTGTAATCTATAGGCTGTTGGTAACCATGTCATAATTTTTAATGTGATAAGTCATTTAAAGCTCTCAGGTCTGTACAGTACTGCACAACATGGGATGCTGTTTCAAGAATCCTCTTATAATTGAATAAAAGATGAAGTAATAAAAGCCTTAGACTGCACTATCATGGGCCACAGTCATTAGATAGTATGGAGGAGTTATGGCTACATGTTCTTTATTTTTTTTTTTAGATACTCTTTCTAGACTTTAGGGGCATGTGTATATCTTGCAGTTTTGTTTCTGCTGGCATCTTCATTGTTCATAATTGTTTTTCCTATCAGGTAATTGTAGCCAAGAAGCAGAAGGAAGCAGTAGAGAAGAAAATGAAGGAAATGGAGAAAGAGAGGGAACAACTACTGAACAAAAATAAAATGCTTATATCAGAAAGAGCTCGCATCTGCCAAACCTTAGACACTAAGGTAGACTATTGTTTTGCTTTTAGATATTTTGCTCAGTATTACATGCCTGTTGACTCTTTAGGGTAAGGCAGTAAAGGCTAAGAAGTGGCACTGGAGTTCAATAGTTATGGAAACTGTTGCCTTAGCCACTCCCTTGAGGGAGTTTCAGAAGGGAACTGGCATCAGAGACATAATTAGATTGATAAATATTACATGCATAAGAATTTTTGTCTGTCCTTTCCTTTTATGTCAGACAGATTAGTCATAGAATGTATTACATATTTCTTTTGACTTGGAAGGTAATGTTACTGGACTCTGCCTACAAGTGGTTATGCTGCAAGTGTTCTTAGAAAGTTCTTTTGGTTAGGCTATATCATCATCATTAGACATATAGAAGTACAGTCTTCTTAAGGTCCTTCTCACTCTAAGAGGAGTCCATCAGTTCTTTGCTTTTGCATGGAGTGCTGTCTTGAAGCTTCACGAGGTCCTGTGATTTAATGATAATGATAACCCCAAAAGGGCTAAGAACTAGCTTGTGCTGTTGTTATGAGAGTGACAGTAAACTTGAAAGGATGCCATTAAAGGTCTGAGTTTAGTTAGAAGAGATTACTTAAAAGCTTGCAGACCTAGTGTGGAATGAAGTGTTCTGGCATTTTTGCTTGCATATCATTTTAGGGGACAGGCTATTCATGTTTGGTTTTAGTTGGGATCATGTTCAGACATAGGGAGAGATTGGTAAGAATATGCAGGAATTCAGGATTGGTGGATGTCTGTATGGATACTCATGGTTTGTGTGAAAATCATGCTTGAGACCTTCAGTTCAGTAAAGACTCATGTATTTGTTTTTTTGATGGCCCCTATTTTAGTTACTTAAAATTCCAAATGATTGAGACTCTTGTCATATACATACACATTATGGGTTGCTCTAAAATCTGTAACAGGGAAATGATGACCTTGTTTAGAGTAAGAAATTGCTTGGTGAGATTGTGCTCATTTTCATCCATCGATGTTGATGATACCTTGCTGAAGGTGACTTTTTACTAACAACCAAACCTTATGCAGGTGAAGTCCAGTAATGCTCTTTCCTTCTCCAGTTCTCACTTTTAGGAGTTGAAATACAATGAGGGGAGGGCTTTTGGCTCCTTCCTTTCCTGTCCCTTTTAATCAGCTTCTGTGACATCATATCCCTTATCTCTTGTAATGTATTTATGTAATCATTTACCTGTGTTTTGTATTGATTTATTTTGTTATTATGGCTTTAGTATTTCTCTATTTATACATTTGTATGTGCTCCATATGTATTTATTTAGTTAATTTGTGTTTACTAATTAATTAGCATGACCAAAAATTACCACCTAAGAGGACATCCTAGATTCTTAACATTATGTGTATGGGAAAATCGTTTCATGTTTATGCTTTTTTTTTTTTTTTATGTCCACTTATGGTTAGGAATTCTTCTTGAACATGATTAGAGGACAAGCTGCTGTGGACAATCATGTGCATTTGAAACATGTTCAAATGTAATTTCAATTGTTTTGATGAACTGCAGATTCAGAAAAACAACTGGTATCAGCGTGAGGTGGAGACACTGAAGGAGGAAGTCAGCAGCAGAGATATCAAGATAAAATGGGCACAAACTAAGCTCAAGGGAGAGATGGAAGTGCACCAGGTACTTTTCTTATAAAACCTAAAACATAGTTTTTGTACATGCTTCAAATATATTTTAATGACTAAGATGGAATCAAGTTTTGAGTGCCACTGAAATGATTATTGAATTTATAATTGTTTTTAGCCTAAGGATGTTTTTAAGTCATAAATGCAGTAATTTGCTATTTAATGCACATGAACAGTCAGTGATATAAGGTTCTTTGCGTCAAACAGGAAACACGAGGCAAATTAGATAGAGCTTTAACTAAAATAATGAAGCATGAGGAAGAACTAAGAGCTGTTAAGGAGGAAGCGGAGAATATTGTTCGAACTACCAGATATGATGAGAACTCTAGAGCAAATATTCTAGGTATGTCTTATTTCATCTTTATTTTGTATGTTCAAAAGGATGCTTGTATATGTTCATTGAAGCTGTAGAATTTAAGTGGCATTTTTTGAAGAACAGCAGTATGCTATAATTCATTCTGTTAAGAGTATAGTTATTCTTTTACATATTTACTTGTATAATTATTGCATCTTTAAAGAGATTATTGTTTGAAACTTTTGTTACTATCATTGATATATTTTTTAAGCAAATAGCTCAAAATAGCGGTTATGATAAGAGGTTTACTTGCATGTACAAGAGGTTAGCCTGCATAGGCAGCACACATTTTAATTACTTATGCAAATTTTAATTGTCCCCTGCAAATTATAAATTCTTAAATCCTAGAATGGTCATTTTCAATAGTATTATGCCTAAGTCATGCTTCTCATTGGCATAAAGTGATATTTGGTAGAGCTGTTAAATAGGAACATCATTTTATGATCCAGATATGCAGTTAAAGGAGGAAAAGGCTCGGCTGATAATGGAAAGGCAAGTGAATGAAAACAGAGGTTCAGCCTTCAACAAGGTTTCTTCAGAATTGGAAGCATTAAAACTTAAGCACACAGCACTTCTGGAGGAAGCTACATCTCTAAAAGCAAGGGTAATTCATGAAGTTGCCCTATATTTTTGACAATAAATAGATAAGGCTGTTGTTAATGGAAATAGATATATATTTTTTTCTTTTTTCCACCCATAATTGAACTTTTCTTCCTGTAAAGCTAGGTAGTGCCAAGAGCAGATGAAGAACAGCCTCATTAATTCATGTCCACTCTTTAGTTGTCTTGTATAATATAATGAAACCTGTCCACAGCCAGGCCCCACAGACATTTCCATGGTTTTCCCTGGCTGCTTCATATTCTCTGGTTCAGTCCATTTACAACACATAACCCCTTGTACACTATATCATTCTGGTTCACTATGTCCCAAGCATTCCTAAATTTGTTCCTCATATTCAGGCCTCATACACTCAAAATAACTTTAACTCCATCTTTCCATCTTGTTCTTGGTTTCCCCCTTCGCCTTTATCCCTCTGCTTCTGATACATACCCTCTAAGTCAGCCTGTCTTGATGCGTCCATTCCATATGTTCAAACCATTTCGGCACAACCCTCTTCTTACTATCACATATCTCTCTTACCCTATCATTCCTTAATTGAAATTTGAAATAGCTTCATAGAAATGATAATTATATTTACCGAAGATTTATTTTTTTGTTTTTTAAAATGGAGTATTTGACTCATATGTAAGTGGCATTTTCTTCAAATATTTTTATAGGTGGCCACTTTTGAAGCAGAACAGGAGGAGACAGAAAAATTATTTGCTAGTTTGCGTTCAGAAGTAACATCTGCTCATCAAGAAGCTGCAGATCTCAGCCTCCAGTTATCTAATTCAACACACCTGCAACAACAACTCAAAAGGTGATTGTCATACTTTTTATTGTACTGAATTTTATAAAGTAGTATTCAACTACACTTACAGTTAAGAAGCCAGTTATTGAATAGACATGGACACTTCCTGTGTTCTATGGTTATTCAGCATATTTTCATTGCATTAAAAGCAGCAGCATAATACTCCCTTTATTATCAGTGAAGAGTGATTCAGTTTTGTGTTTAGTGGCAGGAGAAGAACATGAATTCAGAAAAAATAACTAGAATAAGCATAATAGAACAGATAAGACAGTTTAGAATAAATTTATATATTATTGAGAAAGGACAGCAGTGAAATTCTTGTATTG
Organism: Panulirus argus; assembly: GCA_038088735.1. NCBI lineage: Eukaryota > Metazoa > Arthropoda > Malacostraca > Decapoda > Palinuridae > Panulirus > Panulirus argus. Next base: position 12,401 of record JAYMFT010150652.1, read on the forward strand.
CTTTTCAACCTGTCAGAGAAAGAGAACAGCTGGAAACAGCCAACCAAGAAGTAGACCAATTACAGTCAACAAACAATGAATTAGAGAGTGAGTTGCTTGCCTGTCGCCAGAAGGAAGCTGAATTGCTTGCCTTCACACAGAAACTAACAGACAAGAATGTGCAGATACAGAGTCAATTTTCAGCCCTTCAGTCAAAGGTAAGATAGGTTTGACTTTACAGTTTTTCTACATTATTTGTTTTTATACTTGTTCACTCTTTCCTATGTTTATGAGATAGCAACAGGAACAGATGAAGGAAGGACCTCATTTGCCCACATCCATTCTCTAGCTGTAATAGGTATTGCACCAAAAGCACAGGTCTTTTTGTGGTTCCCCTGGCTTCCTCATATCTCCTGGTTTAGATAATTGACAGCACGTTGCTGTTTGTATACTACATTGCTCCATTTCACTCTGTCTTGTGCACACCTTTCATCCTCCTTTATGTTCAGAGCCCTAGTGCTCAAAATCATATTGGTTCCATTTTTCTTTCTCAGTTTGGTCTACCTCGTCTCTTTATTTCCTCCGCTTCTGAAACTCTTTTTTTTTTTTTTTTTTTTTTTTTTTTTTTTTTTTTTTTTTCAACCTCTCCTTATACATTCTTTCTATATGTTGAATCCACTTTAGCACACTTTCTTCAGCTCTTGCAACCATACCTTTCTCACAACCACTCCTCTCTCTTACCCTTTCATTACTTATTCAAACAACCCTCCTCACACCACATATTGCCTTCAGATATTTCCTTTCAAACGTATTCAGTCTTTCCTGTACAGTCTTATCTATAGCCTGTGCCTTGTGTGCATACAACACCATCAGGTCTTCTATATCCTCATACATAACCATTTTTCCTCAGTGCCCCCTAACCCAGTCCTATGACTCACCTAAGCTTCCAAGTCTCTAAAACACTTCACTTCCTTCAAGATTTATCCATCCAAACCACACCATAATGAACCACCAACTTTCAAGTAGAAATAAAAAGTTTACCTCTACATCACACTTCAGGAACCTTTACTCACAGATGCCCCCTATCCCCAACAAACAGAATACTGACAAAAGGTAGCAAAGAACAGATGACTGAGCCATAGAGGGAAAAATCCTCACTTGGCTCCTACAATTCTATAAAGCATAACCTTATATATTCCATGTGACCATCAGTCACTATTTGTTTATGTCTAGGCAGCCAGTTTTCTAAATACTGAAGTACAGCCTCATCAGTGTCATGTGATTCAATCTTTGCTTGTAATTTTTCACCTGGAGCTTTATCAGTTGCTCCCCAAAGATTTAAATAGATGACATTTTCTGCTGCACTTCCATCATATATGTTTATTAAATCATAAAAGAAGTCAAGCAGATTTGCATTTTATGTATTATTCATCTTTATAATTGCCCCAGGACCTATGTTCAAAAGTTCCTGCAGCTTCTAGGCTACACTACTTCCTGTAGCAGGAAATTGATGGACTCCTTTGGAGTGAGAAGTTCTTTTATGAGACTATACTCCAATTCATCAACAGACAATGATACAGCCTCACCGAAGGTGACTTTTCACTCACAGTAAAACCACTGGCAGCCAAAGTCCATTAACACAAAATCAGACAAACAGTTTTGTCAAACCTATTTTGCAGTTCACATGTTAAGTGATGGTCCTCTGAATTATTTACAGTTTTGTCTTAAATGTTCGTTTCCATAAGTGTACCAACTGCAGATGTCAGGCGGACTTGGCAATAATTTTTGGGTAGTGACTTGTTACCTTTTTTTAATATGGCTGTTACACTGATAGTCTTCCAGTCCCTAGAAACTTTCCCTTTGATAAATGACTTGTTAAAAGGACAATCAGCGGTTGATATTTTAGTATACATTAAACTTGTACAGTGTCCAGTGGTGGCATTGTGTGTATGAGGGTGAAAATGTGAATAGAAATATTAGTCTTAATTAAAGACTCAAGTTTTGTATGCTAAATGAATTATCAAGAAGTGCTGTAGTTATGTTTAAGACTGCATATCTTTGCACAGTGGCGATAATTTGAGGATAATTGTGAGTGAACTAAGTTATTCCATTATATTCTGTGAATTAGTTCCATCTTATTTTATTGGGAATATAATTGGAGCAATTGATTAACGGATTCTTTTGTTGCATTTTGCTTAGCCAGTCTCTTTTGGCCAGTTCAAGGCTTTGTAGTCATGTATTGTATTGTTAAGGTGCTTTCAGAGTCACAATTCTCATAATCAAATTACTTTATCTCAACACAGATGCAGTTGATGGAGCTTGAGCATGCAGAAATCAAGTCTGAATTAGATGATGTCAAAATACAGAGGTCAAAATTAAAGACAGACCTTACCAAAGAAAACCAGACTCATAGTGCTCAGGTAAGACTTTCTATATATTTATCTATCTATATCTCTGACACCTGTTCCAATTGGAACTTCCTCAAAGGGGTGGCCACGGCAACAGTGTCTCCATAACTAAAGAACTCTAGTGTAGCTTCTTAGCCCTTAGTGCCTCACCCTTAACAGGCCACTGGCAGAGATGAGCTTCTTGAGAGAGAACTAGTCTTGCTGGGGGTTAGAACTGTTCCTTACTTCAACAATCACTGAACCAGTGGTGCCAGATAGGAAGTAACTAAACCATGGGAACTTCTCAGCTTATCAGAGACTATTCCTTCCTATGATGCCATCACATTATTCAGTGCAAGGGCATATCTGCTCTCACTCACTCAGTTTTTCATTTACCTCACTGTCACTCTTGCTGCTTAACTCTGTGTGATGAATTCATCAGTTTGACTTGCTAAAATGTGAGCAGTATTCCTTTTATCATTTTAGAGCTATTTAGATTGCTGTAAGTGTATTGTCCCTTTTTAGGATATATAATTCTGTTAGACTTTTTGTTGCCATGATTCATTGGGGTTGGCAATAATTTTTACGTTATCCTACCTCCCTCCATCTCCTTCAAGGGCTATATGTACAGTGAGAGTGGATAGGAGTGTATATACCTTGGGTTAGAAGCTGTGGGGCCTTTTTGTTATTTTCATTAATTTATTTCTTTTATTTAATTAACCGGGGCTTTAGAATCCCCTCAGGACCCAGGTTTAAGGGCAAAAGAACGTAGAAGCAGATATACAGTATACCCACGTTTAACTGTCAGTATTTGTGACACGGTGTATGTAATACCTGCACTTACATATAAATGTTATGCTTTACATTTACACTTTCATAATTTATACTGATATTACCCAGTTATACATGATCATGATGGTTCCTTGACTGAGTCAAAGTTTGTTCATACTACTAAATTATAGGATTTTTGGTCCATTATTTTTTAGAGTATACCTATCATTTATCAGAAGTAAAATTCAGTTCTTTATGATAAGTTAATTCAAAGGTTTTTCATGATAACAAACATAATCAGAAATAACTATTTCAGTTGGAAGACCTTACACGAAAACTAGCAGAGAAAACAGAAGAGGCAAAGCAGCTAGCCACAAAAGTTATGGATCTGGAAAATGAGATTCAGGTACTGAACAGAAAACATAATAATTCTTTAAAGGTGAGTGCAACATTCAGAAACACAGACATCATATTTTGAGTCAACACATTTTATTTTATTTTATTTTATGAAGATTTGGTGCTTATCAATGTGAAAATACTGTCATTGCAATCTCACATCTTAATACAGATCATCCTTTAAGAATGTGATTAAAGTCATAGCTATATTATTGTATAATATTGTTACTCCCTCACCTGTCTATGAAAGGATATAATGAGAGAGATGCAGAAGCTACGGAAACGACTAGAAAACCAAGAGAATGGCACAAATGGAGGAATTGGGAGCACCACCGGGGTTGTCTTGAGTGGCAGATCATCCCAGTCAGCAACACCACATGACTCTTTATCTCAAGGTTCCAGAGCCTCCTCTAATACTTCCCTTAATACTATTGAATACCCAAGTACCAATGGCAGCAGCCCACAGTCACAGGTGATATATAAATCAGGTTTTTTACTTTATATTTAAATCATGCTTGCTCTCATTTTATTTTTCTTTCCCTTTCTTCCCATTTTTCTCAAGAGTCAGAACATTTTGTGAGCAGTGACAGAATCATTTGTATCCAAAGGGGTCAGGATTTCCTTCCTATCTACCTTTCTTCTGGTAAGAAATTGCCTTTTACCTTTTACTAACCACTCATTTGATGGTAGCTGCACCTTGTTTGATCCTGGGTCCATCCTCAGCTAATTGATAACCCCCCTTATATAAGCAGTGATGTCAGGGTCCCACTCATTGCCCAGCCACCTTATAATTTCTTAGACCAGTGGACTGTCATTTCCAGTCTTCTTTTTTGCCATCCTTTATATTTTACAATGGATAAGGTTATATCATCAGGATATTGAATAAAAAACATGATAATAATTATTACCTTAGCAGCTGGGATTTCTATTTAAGCATACATATGAGGCTTAGGCTTTCCTTAACTATGGCATTGCTATTACTTGATACAGTCTCATTATGCTTATCTTTAGTGGTGTCTTTTAGAAAAAGAAAAAAGATGTCCTTCTTGTATGCAAAACTTGGTATCCTTTGGGAGTCCTAAATTGTAGACTAGAGAGCCTTATTTATGATTTTGATCAGGTGAGTTTTATACCTGTACATTTAACTTTCACACTGTTGTACCCCTTATCTCAGGCATCATCATCCAGAACCAAGTGTGTGATAAACCGAACTGTGAGGATTGCATTAAAACTGACGATCCTCATGTGAAGTGTAACTGTAATAGGAGCTGCGCTTCTCCAAAACATTTCTTTGCTCCTGAAAGGTGTTCATTGTGCTGAAACTGAAAGTCTGTCTGTCTGCCCATCTGTCATCTTCCCTCCTGTACCATCTCATCAGGATGGATCAGTTACATGCATCTTCAACATCACTCATATTTCTCTCTCTCTCTCTCTCTCTCTCTCTCTCTCTCTCTCTCTCTCTCTCTCTCACTCTCCCATTAATTTCACATCATCTTGTGTTTTGTATTAAAGTGAAACATGAACTTCCACATGTATGAAAGCACATCAAGTTCATTTGTTGATTGAGGCAAGGTTTTTGCATGCCTTTTTTGGAATCAAACACAATTCTTCCATTGCATTTGATACCCGTTATAATCTGAAATGTTCAGAGCTCTAATAAATCTCACACTACATCAAACCACCTTTTACTGTACTACAGTGTGCTTTCTTTACCTGCATACCACCTAACATTTGTTCTGCATTAGCATACCATCCTGAAAGGCTGCATCTTTATGCCTTTCTAATGATTTCTTACACAACATAACCATCTCACATCTTCATTCTTCATTTTGCCTGTCCTCCACAAATTATCCATCTCTGCTGCTCTAATTTTTTCCCTTACTTAATCTTTATACTCGCATTCTTTGGTTTCACATCCATATATCAATGTTGGGATGAAAATTTTTGCGCCCAATATAGGGTACTTTAGACCTTTGTGTGAACTTGTGCTTTCACTGATGTGAATAAGGCCTGACTTAGTTTTACTTGTTTGGATAAAGATAAGTAATGAATAATATGGGTAAGCACTATTCCAAATAATGTTTAATTCCCTTTTTAGTGTTTTCAGAGACTTTTGCTATGGACTAGTGGTTGGGCATCTACATATTGGCTTGACTTGCTTATTATTACTTTGTGTTTGCTCAGGTTTGTGCAGCTGTCAGATATGTAAAATGACCTTTAGGAAATATATTTATTTAAACCTTGGCCTGAGATGTGCTAACTATGTGTGTGTTATTAGAATGCAGCAATGTTTTAGATTCCCAGTTGATGTGTGATTCCACTAGCAACTGGCTATACTTCACATGTGATTTTTATTACTTGAATTTGCAGGTTTGTCATTTTAGGATGATATAACTACATAATGCAGTTTCATTTTCTTATTGTAAGGGAAAGATCTGACATTGTTCATGACATTGTATCTAGTCTTTGTCCAGGTGCAGAAATATGTCTTATAACAAAATAATTTTTTTTTCCATCATGTTATTTTTTGTATATCTTTCTTGATTTTTAGGATCCCCTCCCACCCCTTAATGATCCTCTGGTGACACAGCAATTGTTAGTTGATCGAATCATCAGACTTCAGAAATCTGCTGCCAAACGCTCAGAAAAGATTGAGTTCTTAGAAGAGCATATAACTCAGTTGGTTTCAGAACTCAAGAAAAAATCACGAATTATCCATCATTATATCATGAAAGAAGAGACTGGAGCTCTTGCAAATTCAGCATCTGATTCGTCTAAGGTAAGTTTTAAATTCCATCCTTTTATGTAGAACAAGGGAACCTTGTTTGAATCAATTTCTTAACCAAAGTCAAAAGGAAAATAATTTGATTGAGCCACATCTTTCTCTCCTCTGCCTTAAATAGGTCATATTCATAAAAACCTTACCAAACTGATAGTGGGTAGGACTATGCTGCAAAAGACTGGTCTAAGCATCATCATTTAGTTATGAATAGGTAATTATGATTGTGAATTACAGATGTCCTTCTTAAAGCACACCTACCCATGGATTAATGATCTTGGAGTCAGAGAAAGTTGATAACACCTTTATCTTCAAGCATGTATTTAGTGGTTATACATCATGATATATTATCATCTGGAAAATAACACTTATTCAACAGTACTCTAGTACCTTCATATTAATGTAGCTGTCATAAACTTCCATCTTTTGTTACACACTCTGAATTGTGATTATAAGTTCACTAACCAAGCTTTAACTAAGCCAAACTAAATTTCCCTATCTAGCTATAATCCTTAGAGCTAATCTGTGTATGATACTGTGCTTATGTATAATGATATTCTTGATCTGTAACACTCTTAGATTTTACTAATCACATTTTACAACAGGCTTCCAGTGCTAACAGTGGAAAAATAAGGAGAAAGAGCCAGGTGAGTATAAATGTAATAGTGTGAGCATGATCAAAAGTTTGCAACGTAAATTTCTTCAGATTTCTTTCTTCTATGGTTTTTCCCATAAGCATCAGATGTATTACCTGGTTATATACAGACCAGGATGTTCCATCCCTCATAATTTCTGGTAAGGAGGTGCTGTCTTCACTCACTCTTTGTGAGCCAAGTAAATGTGATCACAGATGCTCGTTCCATTTAGGTTTGCATTCAGCTCCATCAGACTGTTGTCATCAACCCACATGCTGCCAGCCTGTTTATCAGGGCTCTCAATTCTCTGGGATTGCATGCTTCCTAGATGTATTGCATCCACTGCCATTCAGGCCAGCATTTTTGAGATCAGTATCCTTTTCTTAAGTTTTATTTATTATTTAGTTTATATTGAATGGTGTAATTATGATACATATATCATTTATTTAGTGTACATATATTGTATTCATACACATACATTACTGTGTTTTCCCATTTTTACTACCTTTTGTATGTCTGTTTGTTGATCCCTGTTTACCAAAATATAGTTGAAGATGATTTTTTGATGATGCATATTTGATAATATGGGAAGAATCCAAATGGATGGTTTGTTGGTTCAAACAATATTGTAGATTTTTAGGTGGCTTTTTATTGTAATATAGAGGATTATCTGGTGAACAGTGGTTGGTATTATACCTCTGCTCTTTCTGTCCCTCCTCCTCCCCTCCCTCTAGTATGTGTATTCCCTTTCCTTTGTGTTTTGAGTGTTTTCTGGTCCTTTTTAGGAGGCTTTTAAGTGTATAGGCCTCACATAAGAAGGTGTTATGCTGGAGGTGAAGGTTGGATTTACGAGTAGTACCCCAAGTTGATGTCATTACCAGCCAGTGCATTACTTCTAACTATTTTCTTTAGTTTTAGACACAGAGGCTTTTTCAACAGATGCTTTGTCCTTGTGGATTTACTGGAACCAGAATTAGTTTTTTTCCTCTTGTTCTTCCACCTCAGAAAAGTTCTCCTCACATAGATAGTTTTTAGTTTTCATAATGCTGGTAACCTCTGAGTGGGCCTGCCAACCTTGGCAGAGACCCCTTCAGCTATGCCTGAAACTTTCATTGATACTTAAGGTTCTTCCAGGCAACCCCAGTGTTTTTGCAGGACTCTAACCTCAAGTCCTTAGTTGTAGAAGGTACACCATGGATTTTTTCTTAACTGTTTTATAGGCAGAGGTTTGGAAAAATGCCTTACAGAGGATCCTTTACATAGCCTTTGCCCTTAAGCTGAAGACAACATCATTTAGTCTGAAAAGGTTTTGTCATTCCTTGAGAATTTTCTGTGTGAGTAATGACAAAAGCCTTATGTTTAGAGTTCTACTCTAGCCTTTACATAACAGAACAAGGCTTCTAATAAGATTACCCCACAGGAATCCCTGTTTCTTTGGATTTTTTTTTTTTTTTTTTTTTTTTTTTTTTTTTTTTTAAGAGAGTTGGTGCTTCTACCTCGTAACACAAGTAGGAACTTTTATTGTTGACCTTTTGTAATCTATGTTTTTTGTTTAGCAAATTAGCTCCTCAGTGTCTACATACGAAACTTTTTCCTCTAATTTTGGGCTCTGAATTACATGCTATGTCTAGCCACAAGAATCTTTGTGTCTGCAATGACAGCCTCATAAGGATTAGAGAAACCTAAACCTCGTTTATTTTTACTGAGATGAAATTATTAGATTTAGAAACACCCCTGTTGTCTCATTCTTGGAAAACGTAACCCAAGAGAGTATCATACCCTTTGAACTGTTAAATCTCTTAAAGGCCTTTTGGACTTCACAAGAGATTACCCATTTGTTTCTGCATCCACATAGATGGTAGTTTGTAGACAGTTAACTAACAGAGAGGTATATTACCAGTTCTACCTGCCTGGGTATTGGGATGGTTAGTGATGGCTGTTTAGTGAGCCAGCACTTCAGTAGTTGTCGAGGTACACTCCTTTGACTCAGGTAGCTGTCTCTTTGTTCTCCCTCACCCACATATGGACTACTGGCAATCTGCCCACAAGCATGCTATCTCTCCTTGTTATACATAACACTTGACAACATGTAGCTCATACAGCTTCGTAACTCTAGATTTTCCTGCGATGAACTCTATGCACTAGTCCTGCCTTTTGGCAAAGTGGTAGGAGCAATAGATAGAAGTAGCAGGTATGAACATTCAGGCTGGAGTAATCAGCAGAAGCAGTAGATAGGAACATTAGGCTGGAGCATTAGGCAGACATAGTCAATACGAACATCAGGTAGGAGCCTCTGCAAACACTGCATTAGAGTTGCCCTCTTCCAGTGGCCTGTTAAGGATGAGGCACTAAAGGCTAAGAAACAGCACTGGAATTCATTAGTTATAGAGACTCTATTGTCATGGCCACTCCCTTGAGGGAGTTCCAGGTAGGAACAGACATCAGAAATATAATTAAATAGATAAAATTCTGCTTCCTGGAACCTTGCAACCCTTCTTGACAAGGAATAATAATACTTTATTTTTTATGCAAATTACATAAAAATTTGTCTTGTGTGTCTCTGTTAAAAGCAAATGAAACAATCATTCGGTACATTCATTAAGGTATAAAACTCAGGCAAACTATATCCAGTGAACTTACTGGCCCCCAAAAGACGTTTTATTACAATCCGAGAATGGGCTATCGCTCATTCAACAATCTTATACTAGCTGGCACATAAGATTTAGAATATCTGGAAGTTCTACAGTTCATTGACCTCAACCCTCTACCTGAAGGCAACATTTGGTAACTGCTGTTTAGAGGGGGTGAGGGGTCACTGATGATTACTTCCCATCTATGGGAAGTGCTCCTTTTATATAACTCAGCTAAACTTGAGCTATTCTTTACTCCCAATTTCAAACAATTTCGAATTACCTTAGTAAGTTTTCCCTTCGCCTCCGAATTACAGTTACCATACCAACATGTGATTGAGAATGATATAACAGATTGTATAATTGCAGAGTAAAATAAGTCCATAATTTTAGTATCAATTCCAAGTTTGCTCAGTTTTCGCACAAAGTACATCCTGGAGTTTAATTTCTTATGTGTTGCCTCCGTGTTCTGATTAAAACAAAATCTGTTATCAATAATTGTACCAAGATACTTATATTCTGTGATTGACTTGACTAGTTCTCCGTTTATATACAGGGGTGGTTGCATAACTGGTGATGTGCTAAAATCTACCACCATTTCTTTAGTTTTCGTAACATTAAGCTCTAGATATTGCTCACTACACCAAGTATTGAAGAATTGTACTTCTTCCCTGTGACTGATATCGTCTTTTACACCCAAACTTACAAGAGTCGTATCGTCAGCGTACTTAAATAGTTGAAAATTATTGGCCTGGCAGCGAAAATCACTGGTATACAGAGTAAATAAAATAGGAGATAAAACACAACCTTGTGGAGCTCCTGTGTATATGATTATGACTTTTGATTGTGTGTCAAGACATTTAACATATTGTGGTCTACGTGTTAAAAATTCATTAATCCATAGAAATACTTTTGCGTTTACATCCATGTTTATCAATTTCTGCCTCTATTCACCCACGTTTGTGTTCGAACTCACAAGTTAATCTTCTCAGGCTTACACGACACGGAAAGGAAAAAGCGATATAGCAATGATTTTCTGGTTTATCGAAACCGTAGTTAACACCACATATAGTGAGACGTTGGGGATACTTGCAAGACTCCGGAAAGCTTGGAAGTATCTTGCAATGAAAGCTTCGAAGTAGCGAGTCGAGATCGACTCCCTGGGTTCACACCTCACGGAAAGAGGACTGACAACGCTGACAGTCCCGGTTGGAGGTGCTTTATACAACATCCTGATTGCCAGGGTGGCAGATATGCAGGGATGTTCACAGAGAAAAGAGTATGGTTTATATATTCCGAACTTGGTTGAATATTAAGTGATGAACAGATACAGTAATTCAGTAGTTGATATACCACACAGCCTAACTGAAAACTGCTGTTAATTGCATAGCTATGCACTTGTTCTTGGATTGTTTCTGACGTTCACAATAGTAGGTTTAGGACTTCTTGTATTTGCCTTTACAAACTCTTACTGGAATAAGTCGATTGCGGCGAAGAACGTGTAACGTGTGTGGTAAAGCTGTCTGATGCACAGGCGTATATTGCGTTGAGTCCAGGGAGTTTAAAGGTATACTGGCTTGCAGTCTAGATTTTCAAAAAACGTTATACTATTACTTACATCTTTACTATATGGGAGAAACAATTGCTTGCATGTTTTAATGAAGACTAATACCATCACATTCAACACTTTCATTTTTCGAGATGCTCACGAGACATCGCTAAAATTCATTTATATTTTCACCAGAAAATGACTTTTTTTTTTCTGTATGCAAAATACATTGACATTAATACAACCAAAAACGAACACTATCAAAATAGAGATTAATTTGCGGTATCCATGAAATATGTTCCCTTTACCTGTGCGTGTATGAGAGAATCCTGATATCTACTGACTTTATAAAAAAAAATATATTCGTACTACTGGAAATCAAATTTGTCAAAGATATATAAACAGTATAAGAAATATGAAATGATGAACGGTCTCAAAGCCTGACCTCAGACATTGTCTCGATATTGTATTTATATTTTCAGAGTCGACAGGGCAAAAAGGCCGCAACATGGCGTGGCAATTAACTCCTCAATTTGTAAAAACGTTGAGGTTTGAAAAAAAAAAAATAGAATATTGAAATTAAAGCTAAAACGAAATTCGTTGGAGGAATCGCCCATTGGATACATACTACCAAATTCGATAGAATATATTAGTACACATAAACGACAACTTTTGGGTATAGAGATTGATGTACACATAGAGTGGGACAGAATGACAATATATAACATATATTCTAGCCTGGGGGATGATGATGGCTATAGCCATAGATCACCCGCTGCTGAAATATTTAAAAAAGAAAAGGCATTCTAGTCTCACCTACAACTCTTAATTGTTTTAAAGTGAAAGAATATATTTCTGCAGAACAGTTTCACATATATATTTCATATTCTGCAGTTCATTTATCTCTGGATATCTATGTTGTTTCATATTTACAGACATAGATATATATCTAAAAAACATGTTTACAGGTGACAGTATTCTTTCACATGGTGGTGAAATTGAGACGAGAAAATTATATCTCAATCAAAAATCATTTTTAAAAGATTAATGTTTGTCCTTACTCTACACCACCCACCCTTTCTCGTCCTTTGCTCGAATGCCGTAACATCAGCTTTCCCTTTCTCACACTGCTATGCTCTCCACCTCTTACACACTACCATGTACGCAATCTCCCTTTAAAACACTGCCGTGCATTCTCCCTCTAACACACTACCATATATTCTCCCACTTCTTTCCCTACAAAAGTAAGCTAATCACGACTCCATCCCGGCCTGTGAGTCAATGCAGCATTACGAAGGTAAACAAACTGTTACCCAAAACTTCCAGGACCGCGCCCGACAGCCTACTGCTCCTGGCCAACTGCCCAGTCACACTACAGGGAAAAGGCGGTCGAGCCTCACCATTGTGAGGAGGGTGAGGGGTCGATGAAGGGAGAGGGGTGAAAAAAGATAGGAAAGTAAACATAGAAGAAATATTATAAGAATTTTGCATGTAGAAGAAAACCTATTTATAAAGGAGAATATCGCGCGGTAGCTGTTAGGAAAGACACGAGATGATAAGGAGTCCCAAAACATAACGGTGTAGGGAGAAAAAACTAAAAAAGATATCAACGGCCAACTAGTGAATTCCCATCGGCCACACAGTCATGTGACGCAGTGGTCTGCCGAGTACGGCGTGGCCTGCCTAACAGCCGGAGCAAAAATACAGCTAGTTTTCGGGTCCACAAATCAAAGTAGCATCTAGAGAAGAGGGAAAGTGAGGCGAGTAATTCATGTGTTGAGCTCAGACTGGGACAGGCATGTCGAGTGGCTTATCTTGACACAGGAAACCATCTCTTTTCTCTACTTGAATTACCTGCAGTAGAAGTGTCAGTACTCTCTTTTCTCTTAATAACTTAATCATCTACATTAATTGCATTGGCCAGAAACTGAAAAACTGTCACATTCTGGCTTGTACTTGCTGAAAGAGAACATCTCTCTTAGCCACTATCTGGTCAACATAATATCTTCCTTTCTCTCCTTCTCTCTCATCACTGTGCTTCTACCTTAGTCTCTTTCTTCTGCTTTCTATCCTTGTCTCTCATATTTCTGCTTTCACTACTTGTTTTTTATCATTCTATTTTCTCAATTTGTCTCATATCATTTCTCCAATTGACTTTACTTTCTCAATGGCCACACTCCTCACTCCTTTCCTTGCTGTTGCTGTCTTATATACCATAAACTTCCACAGAAACCACGTATCTTTGTATTTTTCCTTAGTCGTCTCCAGTTGGTCCTACTCCGTCAGGATCCTTGACCATAAACTTAAGGGTCAGCCAGCGGCCACAGTTCCCAGAAGATCACCAATTAACCTTCAGGTTCCCCTCTCCCATCCTTGGGCTGGTTGAAGACGGACGCTCCCAACACGTATTTTGTCATGCGTAATGCGGCACACTGTTGGGGCTAACCTCTCCTTCCAATCATCTGGTGAGAGTAAAGATAACTCTCTCTCTCTCATATATATATATATATATATATATATATATATATATATATATATATATCCCTCGAATTGTAGGTGACTAAGTGGGATGGGAACTGGAGACTGAACATCTTCCCTTCATTCATAACTTTCTAAAAGGCGGAAGAAAGGAATGAGCTAAACGAAGACTATTTTTCCTCAAAGGCTCACTCATCTGTTCCTGACGCGTCTTCGCTTACATGAGAGAAACAGCGAACCTTCCAACTCAGTTTTATACGCCAACCCACCAGATATACATCAGTCAGAAACCACACTCCCCAGAAAAACACGAGTCACACTCTCCCGCTTACGCTCTATACATCATCCATCAATACAACACTACAATGTTTCAAAATATCCCAAGACCCTTTATGACGAACACTCACTGCTCAATTGCACGACATTTCCTGCACATAGACGCACACACAACTTCGTCGTAACATTTTATTAACTGTGGTCCCTACCGGTGTACGAGGCCAGCTTCCTGAGTGCTGTAGGAACCTCATAAGGGTAGAAGGGACCCCCGGGGCAGATGGGTTAGGTGGGTGCGTAAATATGCATATATGCATATATATATATATATATATATATATATATATATATATATATATGTGTGTGTGTGTGTGTATGTATATTTTTTTTTTCA
>JAYMFT010150653.1:0-12628 GCA_038088735.1 Panulirus argus
GAGGACGGGTGAAGGGGCGGGGGAAGAGAGAGAGAGAGAGAGAGAGAGAGAGAGAGAGAGAGAGAGAGGTGAGAGAGGAGCTGTGAGGGACGAGTAGGAAGCTAGTGAGAGAGACGAGAGAGAGAGAGAATATGAGAGAGCTGCTGAAAGATAAGGAGTTCCTTAATGCCTATAAGGTCGAGTCTTTGGAGGCGTGAGGCTGAGGGTTTTGGGATGTTTGGAGACGATATCACGGGAAAGCCTTCTGAGGGCCTAATAAGACTCCAAGGCTTTTAGCTTTGGGTGTATGAGGAAGCCGAGGTTCAAACAACAGAAAAAAAATTGGGAAATTAAAAGGAAGATAAAGTAAAGGCAGATTAAGGAAGACGGGAAACTATAAGAAAAACGGGAAACCATTTAAGACGTTAAGGTACTATGAGAAGAGAGATGTGGAGTCACTGGCTTCGTTCTTGATGCTTCAGAGTCTCGAACAAACCAACATCAGAACTAGACAGCTTAAAACAACGATAGCAACGACAAACAAAGACAGATAAATGAGAAAATAAAGACATATATAGAAATGTAGGGAGAAAAAAAAAAATAGATGTAGATAAAGAAACTAGAGAGAAATTGGAGAAAAAGTAGGCGTGCGTGAAGCGAGACTCGACCGACCGACCCCTGTGATTCGATGCTTCAGACGAACAATAATAACATTTGCAGGGAGGCCAGCCATCAGGGGAACGGACCCCATCCCCCCCAACCAACCCAACCCCAACAACCACTTTGTAAATAACATACTTGGAAAGCGCATTACTCTCTCTCTCTCTCTCTCTCTCTCTCTCTCTCTTTCTCTCTCTCTCACACACACACTTCTACGTCCTTTTGCGCGGTATACCCCATTTTCCACTTAAAATCATCATCCTTGAGAAAATATTTGATTAACACAAACAACATTCATCGAATTTACATTCGTAAATAGTACGTGCCACGTACACATCAACACGTAAGAGAATAACGTGATTCAATCGTCCCTTTCAGCCTACGACATGCAACAAGTCTGGACTCCCGTGGTGTAGCGGTTAGCGTTCCTGACCTTGACACATTTACGGACCGCCCGCCCAGGGTCGAGCTCATAGGTTCGAATCCTGGCTACGGCAGTCGGTCCAAAGTCAATCCAGCTGTTCATCCAACCCTTAGTGGTTGGTCGATAAAGTGGGTACCTGGCTCAGGATAGGGTATATATATATATATATATATATATATATATATATAAATATATATAGTTAATGGGATGGCCTTGATTAGGGCCTCAGCTGCCCGTGCCGTCTCAGCTAACATAATAATAAAAAAAGAAATAATTCACACTAAAAAGTGGAGATACATAAAATTTACTGTATCATGAAAATGCAAATGAACATTTAACTCGACATTTAGGGTTTAATCTCAGAGGATTTGTTTATTAAATGACTACAAAGTAAATGTGATAAAACCAAAAGAGAGAATTACTTACTTTCGCAATATATTCTCTTTTTTTTCAAGCAAATTACTTTGAAAACATAATAGCATATAAAACGCTAGATGGTACTCGCTTGTGAGTAGGTGAAAAAAAAAAAAAAGAGCGAGGAAGAGGGAAAAAATGATAAAACAGAGAGAGAGAGAAAAAAAAAGGGACGAACGTGTGTAACAAATGCTTTGTCGGCCGAGTTTTCATTTCACACAACATCTTATCTTCTTCTGCGTCCCCGTCGGGTTCCAGCCTTTGTAGTACTCTACCCTCGGGACGTTCTCACAGGGACAAAGATGCCAAACATTTCTCCAACAAGTTTCTCTAAATAATCCGGCCCGTTTTCAACGACAACAACAACGCGCACCGCGTTTTCTTTTAATCCCTCACTTCACACTCGCCAGCCAATATCCTCTTCTTCTCTGCCTTACGACTGGCCTCGCGATAAGCGTCCATTTATATGAACTCGGTCACATCGAAGCTTTATTGGAGACATGAATGATTCAATCGCGACCCCCTGTACTTTAAAAAAGGTCTTTCATTCTCTCAGTTTCATTTCAATATAAGAGTGTTAACGGAGGTAGTCTGTCGTCTTGTGTGACAATTTATCATTCTACACATTTCTTCATTGCAACGCATTACGAGATCTCATCCACCTTACATGAGCGTCACAAAACTGATTTCTTTTTTCTTTTAAAGTTACACAATAGCGTGGGCCAAAAAAAAAAAAAAAAGAAACTGCTCCCACTCATAGCCATCTAGGATGAAAAATGGATCACAGGAAAGAGAAATCAATTAATCAAAGCACCTCAGGTACTTGAAGACTTGACTCTTAAAGGCAGAGAGGCTACAGGACGAAGGAATGACGAAAGAAGAAGGAAGAGAGTTCCACAGCTTGGCTGTGTAAAGAAAGGAGGGGGTGGGTACCTTAACGGTTAATCCTCGTCTGGCCGGTCTCTACACTGAAACAATGGGAAGCAGCAGCGTGATCCAACCAAACAAAGACTTAGCCACCTGACCTCACCATTCATCACGAATCTGCAAAAAAACAGTTTCAGAAAAGTAATTCGGTTTTCGTTCCTTTTACCGACAGAAAGAGCACTGAGGTTTATTTTCCATACACTCATCTGTTATCTAGAGACCAGGTGTTCTTGATACCGTGTGTGTGTGTGTGTGTGTGTGTGTGTCCCGTCTTCTACTCTCGTGTTATCTGGTCTCAGTTTGTCTGGTCTCTACTCAGCACGTAACGCATCACGAACAATTTCTTGTTGGAAGATTTCATGCCACACGCAACAAAGGCATTCCTTTTCGTCTCTGTATCATTTGTTGCCCAATTCATAAAAATTACAAAATGCATCGACTCACGACTTACATATAATTCACCCATTCGAAGGGTCTCCCTGTTTCACTAACCTGGAAACAACGAGATCATCTCCATTTAAAAGGGAAGAGGAGAGTCTCCGGCCGAGCGGGTTCCGTGGCATCCGCTAGGGTGCATCGGAAAATATGGATTACGTTCGGGGCGTTTGACTGGAAACAAAATATCCGGTGTCGGACTGAATCCCTTCTAAAAGCCTTACAAACTCGCATCCATTTGGCGCGTCGGATCCGGCTATTCCACCGCTCTGTACTAGCAGCCTCGGCCGAGGAGGTGTCAACAATCCCTTGGCGTTTCTCTCTGCAATCCTTTTTTTTTTTGTTCTCGCGTTTCCCACGCTAGAACACCCGTGTGGGATGTTGCTTTTGTGGGGTGTGGGAGGGTGGGGGACTTAGTGGAATCTTGAAGATCAGAAAGGAGTGAGGAAAACGATTATGGTTGTGTGGTCACCATGTATGACTACGTATGTTTTCCATGTGGTTGTGTGGTATGTATGTATGTATGACTGCGTCTGTTCTGTACGTGTATATCTGTGCTGTCAATGATAGGGTTATGATATGGTGTATGTGTGTACGTATGATTATTATACGTGATTACTACTTGGGATTACCAGTAGTGTGTTACAACACGAGTGTTACCCCGTCTCTTAGCTCTGTATGTATGTACCACGTCTTTACGCGCGCACACACACACACACACACACACACAGACAGACACAGACACACACTTTCCAGCATAAAACCTTGCGCTCCACATAGCGGTGAAGGGAACAAATCGTTCAACATTGTACATATTCAGATTTGCGGAGCGGCGAATTCATGTTTTGTTTTTCCCTCTCCTCCCTTCGATATTTCTTGAGATTTGATCAGACGAGTTCCCTCGGGCGTCTTGTTTGTGTGTGTGTGTGTGTGTGTGTGTGTGTGTGTGTGTGTGTGTGTGTGTGTGTGTGCGTGAATGCGTGTGTATGCAATAAATGTTGGGAGGGAGATACAGGGCTCCGTGTACACTTTACAAAGTTAAAGAGAACTTAAGTATAAGTGAGGGGAATACACCTGTGTATTCATGTAAGTATGAACCTCCACTTTGCACTTCCCTCTTCAGTAAGCCAGTCCGTCCCTCAAACGTGGAATAAATCTCCGACACAAGGAAGGTTTCCCCTCTTGATTCCAACCCTCCCTCGTCTGATCTCCCTTATGTATCCATCCGTACGCCTGATAAAGCACTCGCCTCAGAGTTTCTTTTTTGAACGCGTCTCCCTCACCACACCTTTTTTTTTTTTTTTTGAGGGCGCGTTCCTTCCAGGCCCCTTTGAGGCAAAGCATCCCTTCCAGACTTCTGAGGATGGGAACCCCACCTTCCAGGCTTTTGAGCAAGCAGCAGCATCAACCCCTTTCCAGTTCTTTTTGAAGACACATCCCTTCCAGGCTTCTTGAAAATGCTTGCTTTCTAGACTTTTGAACAAGTGTCCCTTCCGGGCAACAATCGCTCGGTGCCTCTCCACGTACTAAATCGAAAGTGCGAAAGTTTCAGGTCATCTTCATGTTGTTTCAAAACCGGACGAGCCACTAACCACTTCATATCCAATCGTTCAAAGACACAAATTCATCTCTTATGTTTACACCCTCTCAGTTAATATTGTGTTTTCCCTCTAAAGAAATCGATACCATCGTGTTCGAGTCAAGAATTATAGAAAGTTTAGTTTCAATATCACAATCCACGTCCCCAGTCTTAAGTTACCACTGTCAACTTTGGTTAAACTTATTAAATGTGGTACTTAGGTTTCTGAATGGACGTAAGTCCCGAACATCCTCGCTTTCTAAGTAAACTACCTTACCAAACGTAACTACACTTCAACTGAAATAATTGGGCTGGTTAGAACTGGTTCAGTTTAGTCGTTTACCATGTTACACGTAGACTTTTAACATCATACGCCCGCATTAAAAAAAAAAAAAAGATCCATCGAACAAGGCAAAACCAGATTTATACTACCTGTGTATAAAGGTCACTTCCATATAGCAAGTACAAAAAACACAGAACACAGCACAGAACACCCATCAAGGACAGTTAAATTAACGTCTTCCAGACAATAACATACGTAACAATATCAGAACAATAACACTCGGGGTGTGTGTGTGTGTGTTGGGGGGGGGGATGTAGGGGTACAGAACAACAAGTGGGTGGAAGCTCACGAACAATGGAGAACAGGAGGAACAAGTAACTAGAGAAGAAATATAGAAGGGGGAAGAGATAACATGAGATAAAGCGGAGGACAAAGAAGAAAGCGGAGGGTAAGACGATCCAAGCAAGACAATGAACAGGAAACAAAGAAGAGACGTAATCGAACAGAAAGGAGAACACTGCAGACTGAAAAAGAAATTACATATATATATATATATATATATATATATATATATATATATATATATATATATATATATATATAAAGCACTTATAATACTTTAACACTTTACGAGAAAGTAGAAAAACCAGATAAAGATAAAATACAAGCGTTCTAAAACAGGTAATAAATTCCAAAGATAAACATAAACACACCACGTTAAGGCATAAGGATGAAGAAAGAAACAGAGAAAGAATATAACAAAGAAATCAATAAGATTAAAACTATAAAAGAAAACTGTTTGCAACAATATCATGGAAGAATAAAGGTAGGGAAGAAAACGATCATGAGCAATGATATACGGGGGACGACGGGCATTCTCACCAAAGTACACATGGGTCACCTCTTCCGTAGCAAGGGTGTATGCGGCCTATTTATCATCCTTAAAGCTTAAAAAGGGAGGCGTTGAGGATTTTTCCAGCTGGCCAAGGCAGTGGCTTGATGTCGACGGTGTTCGTAAACCTGGCAGCTGACAAGCTTAAAAGCTGCAACCATCCAACCAAGTGGAAAGAAGTCCGTAAGAAGCAGCAACATCCTTTACAGTGGGGATTTTCAGTGGGGAATACGCAGGACAAGACCCACAACACGTCAGATTAAAATCTCTTCTCTCTCGGTGTTTCGTGTCTGGTTTTGTGTGTGTGTGTGTGAGTGTGTGTGTGTGTGTGTGTGTCTGTGTGTGTGTTTTCCCCAAGATCTAAGGCTTTCATTCTTAACATAACGTATAGCTTAGAAGACCAACAATATTCCTTAGAAATAAGAGAAGATTCGCGTTAAGATAAATTTTAACTCAGCCGCCGTAGAATACGGACTGAGGAAGTTAAAGTCGCGGGCAGAAATCTGGACAGCGCCATCCGCAAGCTTGAAAGCTGTGCCCGACCGAACCCGCCTTGAGACAGTGGGTTCGATGCGGCTTCGAGCAGGCGCGTCCCAGGACCTTGGAACGCGGCTGTACGTACTACTTCCAGTTTCCAAGGGGAATGCCGTCAAATCCAGTTACTCTTAGAGCTAACGGAATAAGATGGGCTGGGTACAGGAGGTGAGGAAGTCTGCACATTTTGGGATCTTAAAAGATTAAACGATTCAAGTGACAGAACATTACTCGCTATATTTTCGAGGATGTTTATATTCGATTGTATATAGGGAGAATATAGGCCATATATATACATATATATACGAATACAATGCACATGAACGCGCGCTTTCATAGAACACATAAATACCCTCGAACAGCCAGGATTCGAACCCTGGACCTTTTACGTGGTATTCGGGAACGTTAACTGCTAGGCTATGATCGCGCCTAATAGGAAAGTGACTATTCGATTACTTGTTATACATATCATACACAAGGGTCGTACCATCGTACTCAAGTGTCGTATCGTCGTACTCAAGGGTCGTACCATCGTGTTCAGGGGTCGTACCGTCGTGCTCAGGGGTCGTACCGTCGTGTTCAGGGGTCGTACCATCGTACTCAACTGGTCATAACATCGTGTTCAGGGATCATTACATCGTCCTCAAGAGATCGTAATACAGACATCAAGCGTAAGCTTAGAGAGACAGACGCCTCTGAAACCTAAAATTTAAGTAGGTGCCTAAGTTACAGCTTAGAAAGCTAGAGGCCAGGAGGAGATTATCATGACCAGTGTAACTCAAGTCGAATTATATCTCAAGTCGGCTTAGGATCTCCAAAGTAATTTCGTGAAGAAGAAAAATAATCACTTTATTGACTAATCGGTCGTTCTGGCTTGATTTCACTTCACAAAAAGTGTAAAGTGACGGACTGGTGATCGTCACACTTTACTGTCTATTCCGTCACTTCAAAAAAAAAAAGTGTAAAGTGACGAACTCGGTCGGGAAAAGTAGGCCTTTTAAGCACTCCACCATAGCAGACTTAAACCCCGTTTTACCTCCGTGTCCCCGCTCCGGGGGGAGGGGGGGGGGATCGAACCCCGGTCCTCGCGATGGGGACCCGACACGCGAGCCTCTACGCCACGACATTTTACACCTCTATAATGCCCCGTGATCTCCGTAGGTAATGGCGTAAATCATGAGCGATACGCGGTAATTTGAGACATGCGGCCCGGGAATATAGGCTCGAGTCGTTCTCACATAATCACCGGCTGTTTCCTGGTGTGAGCGGCGGTAATGACCTCGAGCCACGAGTGCCGGACACGCACCTCGGGAATGGAAGAAATTACAGCGTCACGAACGTGTCTTAAACACAACTGCCGCTGCCGCATAAACACACACACACACACACACACACACAGACACACGCACAAACACTGAATAGAAAGCTCGAGGGAAAGAGCCCAACGAGAGCAGAACCCCCTCCTCGTATGGTACAGATAATCACAAATAGGTAATCCAACCACACGCTCACAAACAGACACGGACACAGACACACGCACTCATTACAGCTCCATGTCCACCTTCGTTCCAGCGAGCTACGGGCTGGCTGAACAAGCTCCCACGCCGGGCAGCAACTCCCTGGCAGATGCTTGCTACCAATTTGCATAATGCAGCGAACCTCTCCTTCCGTCCCCATGATACTCCTGACAAGGAGGATCCCATTCCCTATTTTTCTTCTCTATCTTCTCCCCCATTTCTATTTCAGCACCCGTCTCCCCATCATTTCCCAACCTACCTTACCATTACCTCCCCTTTTTTTTTTCTCTCCCCTTAACACATATTTTCATAAGCACCCATCTCCCCATAATCTCCCAGTCTCCCCTTACCAATTATTTCCCATTTTTTTTATCTCCCCAAGCCCTTATCTTTATTAGCACCCATCTCCCCATTATCTCCCAACCTCCTATTTGCCATCAATTCCCCTCTTTATCTCCCCAAGTTCCCATTTTTTACTATCACCCATCGCCCCACAGTTTCCCAACCTCCCTTTAGCCATCAACTCCCCTCTTTTTCTCCACAGGCCCCTATCTCTATTATCACCTATCACCCCATTATTTCCTATCCTTCCTTTTCCATTATCTCCCCCACCCCTATCTTTCTCCCCTCTCCTCCCCTTAGCCTGCATATTGATCCGGGCTTGTGGCCAGCGACGCTTACAACATCAATCGACGCATTTTAACGAAGACGCGAGACGCGCTTGACTTACAACACTTCGTGATGGGAAACGTCTTCCTCGGTGAGCCTCTACAAAACAAAGACCATCAGATGAACTGCTTTTGGCCACAACCGGCTTTCTACTCGCCCCCCTCCTCCCCTCCCCTTACTGCACTGCGGGTACCGTATCCTCTCTGTTTGCAGGATTCTCCCCCCTCCCCCCCCACCATCCTCCCGTATGCTTCTGTTGTTTGCCGGGTGTCGTGTGTTTCCGTTGTTTGTCGTTTACGTGGGTGAATAATGTCACACACACCTTCCATGGCACAGAACTTGGGTCGCTTACTTCCACAGGGCGGCGGACATGCTGCCTTAACTATCCTTTTAATTCATCAACTGTCGCCTTTTACGTCTCCCGGAGGAGTATACTCCGTCTCCTTCGACCAGTTTACGAAAATGATGATACCCTACCTAGAAATATCTACCCTGTCCCATGTCGGACGTGCATCCTAAAACATTTGGATGGCATGGATAAAGAGACGCTATAAACCAGAATCTGTACCATATACATTATCCGTAAATCCTAAAAGAACCTCCATACATCCAGGTGACTTGTTCAGGAGAATGACAAAAAAAAAAAAAAGTCTCACGAAAACGGACCACCACGATCCTTCTACCCAATTGACCGAAGTAAGAGAGAGACCACAGTCTGCAACACCTCCTTTATTACTCCCTTCACCGCATGAAATACTGCGTGATATACTGCCCAAGAACGTAATTTATAACCCGAGGGGGGCGAAATGAGAACAAATGGGGAGGAGTTTACTTAAATTCTACACCCGAGGAGCGGGAGATGGCGTGTCCCTACCGTCTCCTATTTTTCAGAAAGCGGGGTAATCTTCCTCGGCGATGGAGAACGTTAACTTTTTAATCGTATTATTGACTACGGGAGACTTAGATCACATAGGGAAGATGCTGGATTATCTATCCGATTCTCTATACTGTTTAAAAGTACGACACAGCTTTGAACGGAATGGGAGGACGACTGAAACAACTGTTTGGGAGCGAATCGAAGCAGGTTTCGACAAAACAGTGAACCTTCTGAGTGAACCACTGCTACAGTGAACTATATAGACCAGTCCCTCTCTAGCGAGACTGGTCCGTGTCGCTTCATCCATTCCAACTTAGTATTCCCTGTGAAAGTTGACATCTTCAGGACAGCATGATATCAGCGATGTTAAGTATGCATCAGATTCAGAAACGGTCCGAAGACTCATCCCTGCGGCACGCCGCCACTTGTTACGTCTAACCACCCAGAGGCCTGACCGATAATCGCGACAACTTTCTTTACGGCCGGTCAACCAATTTTCTCATACCCGAACTTTAAACGTGATCTATAGCATGTGACTTAGCGTCAGCCAATAATCTCTGATGCGGGGGGGGGGGGGCTCTATCGTAAGTCTTTCGGAATTGTAAATACATGATCAGGTCCTATCAGTTCTGACAACAACGAACAATCCTATTATGCAGCGTCGCGATACGCTGAGGCGGTGGAGCAGATTGGCTAAATCTGATCCTAACCTATATTGTGTGCTTAGCTTCGGGCTATAGAGTTAGTGTTATTTCTTTCCCTTTCGTAAATAAGGATCCTGAAACTTATTTTCCTCCCCCACTAACCTCACCATAACTGATCGCTGTTTCCCGCGTCAGCGAGGTGGCGCGTGTGACACATATGTATTATATTTTCAAGGCGTATTTAGTCTTCATGCGTCGCCCTAGAAATGTGACAGACACCAGAGAATCGACCCAATCGCTTGTGACATTCGACGTGGAGAAACGGTGACTATAAGTAGATCTGTGACGCAGAGCAGCGTCACTGACAAAGAAAATGCCATAGACACAGACACACAAACACGCTTGCACACAAACAAACACACACACACACACACACACACACACACAAACACACACACCCACACGCACGCAGACACCGTGGGCGACCGTGCGGCGGGGTGCGAGACGAGCACCTGGAACCAACGACTCTCCAAGGATGAGAGAGAAAGAGATTGTAACTCCGAGAGGACCGACCTGACGTCGTGTGGGGGAGTGAGTCGGGGTCTTCACGGCCACGCTCCTGCTTTGCTTGCAATCATGCTAAAAGGCGCGGGGGTGAAGTGAAAAAAAAAAAAATCATGATCAACTAATGACATCTAATTCCGTCTGTGCCATGTATTTCCGCGATTTGCCGCCGCAGACGACGACTAGGAGGAAGGAGGAGGAGTAGTAGTGAGCCAGGGGCTTCCAGTCTTATCAAAGGAGACTGGCAGAGTTTGCGGATGACGACCTTCGTATACGAATCAAACGCAGATTTCGAATTGAATGGAGCACTGTGGATGGCGCTGCGTTACATTTGCCTACAGCGCAATCGCGCTGTACCAAAACTGACCGTAGGATTCGTTTATATATTGACGTGATCCGTGCGGCAAATTAGGAGATGTGTCTGGATTAGAATTCTCAGGCTAAATGTGTGTGCGGGACGTAGGACCAGAGAGGCCAACGCTGGTCAGGTGACGAGGAGTAATATCATTCCAGTCTACGTCATCTCCCTAACTAGAGAAAGGCATTTGAGAAAAGCGAGTGAATGAATCACTATAGAAATATATCTATTACCAGTGTAATAAGACTTCTATCCGTACCATCCACTTCAATCTGATTTCATTTGATTCTGATTTCACGATCACTAGCTTTTAACAGGCAGCAAATTCAACAACGTACACACATTCTGTGCAGAAGCAAGAACCACAGAACGTGGGTTTGAGACCGAGGCTCTCCGTCATAACGCCTCTACATTTTCTCCAACTACCTCCAAATTCCCCCAGCACATCACCACACTCCCCGAGGACCGTGCGACAAGCCCCTCCCAGAATCTCTCCCAACTCCTGGGACCCTTTTCGCCCCTTTTCAGTCAACACTCCCTCAAAACGAAACTCGGGGCTTAATCTCCACCAGCTCGCCTGGAACCCACTCGATGCAGCACTGTTAAATCCAGCAGCGTACATGCATACATTCAGAATTGGGATGGGCCGACAGGCAAGCCTCTTACACACACACACACACACACACACACACACGCGTAGCCAAATGCAGATGATCCCTTCGGCAGCGATGGACGCCTGTAATAATATACATCAGTCGGCCACATAACTTCCCTAGTTTAATAATAACCCGAATACCGTTCCCAGCAACCAACAGGATGATCAGTCGGTGAAACCAGTTGGGGGGGGGGGTGTTCCCCTGACGGAGGAGGAGGAGGAAAGGTGGTTGGGAGTGATGACAACTTGGTGGGACGGACGGGGTTTTGAGAGATGAAGAATTGAAGAATTAGGATTTGTTGAATTAGTTTTTTTTTTTTTCTTGGAGGAGTGTTGATTGGAGGGACGATGAGGAGGGAAGGCAGGGTTTGTCGGAGGGGGTTCTTGGGAGAAAGAACGTTGCTCAAGAGGCGAGGAAAATTTGAAGGAGAAAAAAAGATACGAGTGTTATAGATGACTGGGGTGGGTCAACCAAGGTGGTGGTTCTCTTGAGCACTTCATCGCTTCAAGTCTACCGTCTGTGCGATAACACTTGGTCTGGAATATCTAGTACCGGTCGACCAGAGAGAAAAAAGTCATTTTGGAGGACAAAAAGAATATCCCTCCTCCTCATCACTGTATGTCTGTATGTTGGAATAGACCCTCAGTATATTTCCATCTGAGGTCAGCTTATTTCAGTGGCTCAGTTGTGCATGTCAAAATGTATATTCTAATAATGGTGAAAGAAAAATATGAAAAGTATAATAACACCCCAAAATACAATATCCCTTCGCCCGCCGCAACGGAGGGCGAAAGTATCTTCGAAAAATATAATAACCACGCGCACTTGAACGATGGCGAAAGCTGGCGAAAATGACGATAATTCACGAATTACGAACGCAGCTGAAAGTTTTCGTGCGAGTGGGGCGTAATAATACTGCTCACGAGTCAGGTCGATGCTGTGAGGTAACTGGGCCGTGGGAGGAGCTGGCTGGACAGGACTGGAGCCTGAGCTGCCAATGGCATGTTCGAATCCCATTAAACAAACGTTCAGTGTACTCGAATGTGTACTCTCTCTCTCTCTCTCTCTCTCTCTCTCTCTCTCGTAAAGAATTTTTCTCTCGTAGTCTCTCTTAACCTCAGATATTATATTCTACATTCTATCATTTTTTCTTATCTATTACACGTACACACTGCCACGACGGGTACGCGTTATATGCTATAGACAGTGTGGTGTA
>JAYMFT010150664.1:0-12627 GCA_038088735.1 Panulirus argus
TTCCCTCTAAGGCTCAGTCCTCTGTTCTTAACGCTACCTCGCTAATGCGGGAAAAGGCGAATATGTATAAAAAAAAAAAAAAAAAATATATATATATATATATTTGTAAAGTCCGTTGAAGTTTTAGTTTTTTTAGGTCATTTCTATAAGAGCAACACCGTCAAACAAATGCTTTTTTTTCTTTTTTTTGTTTACATGATGATGGAACATCGCCGCGACATCCTGCTAGCAAACGGGAGACCCAGTTCCGAACTTACTGTTCGAGACCATGGACGGGGTGCGAGTCCTTCGCCGATGAACGTGTGAAGTAAATCCTATACAACGCAAGCAGTGAGGATTAGCTGGGTGTCAAGGGCAATGGACACCTTCAGGTCTTTGTTATTCAGACAGAAATATGATTTCCAAGGCACTTTGTGGGAAATGACGTTCCTCACAGTAGCAGTGCAGATCATTATTCTTTGCACTGCTGTAAATTTTCCCAGGGTCCTGAGACCACCACACACACACAACTGAATCATAAATTCACTTATCAAGCAATCCACTAAATCTTTACCAGAACAGCTCCAGCGGGGGTAATTGTTCTTGAATATGTTTGTACTTTGCTTTTAGCAGTGATTGCAAACAACAGCAATCTAGGCAGATTTTCATGCAATAAATTGCCAATGTCGGGTATGAAATCGTATGCGGGATTACTTCTGCGGACTTACCATCCGGGACCACGTGGTGGTTCGCACTCAGGAAAATTATTACATGAAACCGAATCTTGCCTAATACTTTATTTCCTGCATAAACACATCAGGCTGGCCGCCACTTACGGCGGACGTGTTATGCTACACCATCGTTAAGATAATAACATGCTGTCGGGGCGTCCGCGAGGATGTCTTGCTTCACCAGACGAGGCCCATTTCCTGCCTAGCTGTCTCCCGCTGTAGCCCACGCGAGAACAGCTTCATTCAGCTCCCTTTCACATTCAGGAGGTGTTGATAGAAGGTTTCGGGGAAAAGAAAAATTATATAATGATTAGGTATCTGATCGCCATTCGTTTCTAACGTGTGAGTGATTAAGATGTCTTCATATAATTGCATTATTTTCGGTGACCCCTTAACTTGTGGGACATTCATGTTTATGGCTCGTTTTTTTCTCTTTTTGTCCACAAGAATGCGTACGAATCTGTAAATCAGTCTGTTTACGTTATCCATGATACATACATTTCCGTCGGGATTTCTGTGTAAACTGCTTTGAGATCGATGGTGTCACCAAGATGGTCGGGGACGATTACCGTGAGAATTCTAGGTTGTACGGTTTGGTTATTTGGGCTCTAGGCCTGTCCATTACAAGGGTCATTAAGGCCATCAACGTAAAGTAATAACCACCAATCGTAGTACACACGTAATATGCATCACACGAGGTATCGGTTGCTGGCTTATAGAGTATATGTACTTTACATATATCGGTGTCTATTGTGTTCCAAACTACGTAAGAGGATGCAATCGGTGTATCCTGTGGCTGCCTAACTTGTGATATTATGAGGTGTAATCGAGGGAAATATCTTCGGCTTGTTGGTATCTGTGTGTGTGTGTGTGCCTGAATCTGTCCGCAAAATCTCTATTAGACCCATTAAAGCATTTTGATAAGGGCTGATGCACATATTAGTAAAGGATATACTTATCTCTCCGCTGGATCTTTTCGGATAAAGCTTCCTGTTACGGATATACAGTGGGAGGGTTGCTGACCCACACGTCCTCACGATCCAATAATTCTGACGCATTTTCAAGAATCTGGGACGACCAGATAATCAAATAATCTTGAACACTCTCCAGATGTTCAAGATTATTCCAAGACCAAACGCGCACTCGTTACGCATATGGACTTTTTTGTGAAACTCAAGCGCAAGCAACGTAAGGTGGTTTTTGGCTTTACTTTCATGTGTATCCTACGGAAAGTTCAATACAAAACTCACCGTTTGATCAATTTGAACGTTTATATTCCATTATGATTCATATTCAAATATTCTTACAGACAATATGTGAGAAAACGAAACATCAGCGTACATGCAGCTTATAAAATATGTGGTAAAACTGTAAATATAGCCACTACTGGACAACTGACACCATCTTGCCATCAGGCAATAGTATATCAACGTTTTCCTCACCTCCTCGACAACGGCAGTAAGCAGAAAAATTATTTATGAGTAAAACATGCGATATCATTTCGTGCATGTGCTTAAACGCCTCACCATCTTCACAACCGCAGTCCAGTAGTAGATGACGCTGGGCTTTCCGAAGGTTCTGTTTTATAGCTTCTTTTAGACATGTCTGTGGCAAGGAAAGTACATACCGATGTGTTACAGTCGAATAAAAAAGTTTTGGTTTTCCATTCGGAAATTTACGTACTATTGGTATACCTTCTTGATGTGCCCTTTCTCTAAGTTTCGCGTCGTCATTGCATCAGCTTTTGAAGTCAATTGTTCTTTGTGCACTGTTATCAGTAATCGTTGTGTGCGCTGGTACTGCATCCTTAGATTAATTTCCACAACGTTTGAGAAGACGAAGTTAAGCTTCAGTTCCTATGGCGACCAGTGATGTCCTGTTCACCACCCTTCTGGGTCGCATCCACCCTTGGTGAGGCGCGCGTTTCTTTTCAACCGTGGCGGTGTACTGGTTCGCATCCGTCGGTGGAAGTGTATTGGATCCCATCCATTCGTAATGATGTGGTGGTTTGCAGCTAGCTATGTTGATGTACCGGTTCCCATCCACTTACGGTGATGTAATGGTCCCCTTCCAGCCGCAGTGATGTAATGGGTCCCATTCACATGTGGTGATATGTTGTTTTCCATTTGTCTTCGTGCGGTCAAGTCCGGCTGTCCAGTGTTTTCGGTTATTGTATAGCTCAGTGACCCTCGACTGATCCTCTTCAAACTTGCTACTATATATGCCAGAGACACGCCTGAAAGACTACGTAAGCGTTTGCGAGCATAGTCACGCACCTGGATCACATTTATGGGCCTCCATGGTGTAACGGATAGCATTATTTACCGTGATCCATTAACGGACCACCCAAGTTGATGAGATGGCCCTGATTAGGACATTCACTTGCCCAAGCCGTTTGAGTTAGCATAAAAAAAAATGGTAATGAAAGACATTCTTAACGGAATCAAGCGCACGTGTTACGCAATACGCAAACATGTCCAAGGGACGTAAGAAGGTCCCGTGGACCAACTCATGCTTCCCCTCAACCCAGCCTCCCCCCCCTCAAAAAAAAGCAATAATTATTATAGTGATAATGTCACTTGAATGTCATGACGCTTCAATTATCTCCTATTGTTGAAAAAGTTACATGTGAACGCGTGCAGGGGGAGTAACTGTTTTGTAATGAGCAGTGCTTACCGAATTGCGAACTCTTTAAAATAGATGTAGTATAAAAGTTGCAATGACATAGCTTAACTCTGAGTATCAGAGCAATTGGTTATTTTGGGCGTTTAACTGAGGACGGTAGCAGGGAAAGCGGTAATTTGGTGTTTAACTGTGGGAAGGAAAATGGATTACGTCTCTGCACAGCTTAGATTTTATCATATGCTAATTTCTTGCCACTAAAGAGCCCATATTCCGGACATAACAATGCACAAGGAAGTAGGTGAGCAGATGACAGCCTGTAGAGACACACCTAGAAACACCATCCGCGTTAGCCACTTTCTCTCCAGTCCAATTGCTACTCGCTTGTGGAAGTTGTCAGATGAAACTGGGTACCTGTAATCTTGGAGCAGAATTTTCATGCCGCACTGGAGCAAGTTTGGGGCGGTCACTTTCAGTCTTGCTGTGTGATCCGATAGTGGAGGAGGTGCTTGTCTGAACCAAAAAGGACGTAGGTAAGAGGGTTGCAGTATAGGGGTGAACTGACTGCAGCGTCTGATGTGGCGACTAGGGGACCAAGTGCATGCATGGAATACCTTTCTGAACTGGAGACTTAAACTGTATGAGTGCAGTGTCTTTTTACAGTCTTTGATGGCTGTAATCACTTATCAGCAATATTATTCGACATCTACAGCAAGTTACAAAAACCGGTTGGAATATTGTTATTTCTATGTGTGTTGTTATTCATTTGCCCTTTTCTGGAAAGACATAATTCATAATATGTTTATCTGGGCTTTTAGTACTTAAAATTTTGTCTGTACTTTGTGAATGGTAAGGTCTTGCTTAGGGCTCGTGAGCTTGGCGGTAACATAAGGTGTAAGTTCTGGTTATTTCTAGAGAATAACATTTGTGTAAAAAGAAAAAGAAAGTAATCAGGAAAAAGAAATGATGATTTTGATGATAGTGTTAATGGAAAAGGAGCGAAGATGATGGTAATGATGGTGATAATGATGAAAAGGAAACAAAGAAGAAATAAAAGGAAAAGAGGGAAAAGAGATGATGATGATTATCTTGATGAAGAACAGAAAATGATAAAGTAGAAATTACGATGAAAGCACAAAGGGGAAAAATGAGAAAAAGTTTATAAAGAGAACACGAAAAACAAAATATAAAACTCTGAAATACTTTAAAACTGTCAAAAGAGGAACAGGAAGAAAGAAAAAAGATGATTAAAAAATTAAAAAGGAAAATAGTAGTAATGAGAAAAAAAGACCTAAGAACAAAAAAGGGTAGAAATGGAGGATTGTGTAAAAGAAGAACAGGAAAAAAGAAAACTAATGAAAGATGAAGGAGCACAATGAAGAAAAACGAAGTAGAAGAAAAGATGAAGAAGGAAAATAAGACCAAGATGATGCAGAGCTTACTAAACAGGACGAAGGAAGAGAAGAAGAAATGAAAGAAGGAAGTTATGATAAAACAAGTATAAGGATAAAGATGATGGATAAGAGAAAATGACAGAGGAGACGGAGTGAGACGAGAGGGGGAAGGAGAAGAAAAGAAAACGACATAAAAGAAAAAAATATCAAAAAGGTCACGGGCCACGATATGCCTAAGACTGTCCCTTTACCATATATTATATTCTACTTTCATGTAATGCCCATGGTTTTCAGGCAAACCTTTGAAAGAACACACCTTAGCTTTCCTCCATCGGTCAGTACGCTCATGTATAAATCTGAAATGATACAGTACCTCGTGTGTGTGTCTGTGTGTGTGAGTCAGCGCCATAGGAGCTATAGTCCCTGGGTTTATCGGGATGGGCCTGGAGGGGCAGTCCTTAGGCTACTGTCCCTGGGACGACCGGGGCGGGGTTGAATTTATAGTCCATAGGATACAATACCTGGTTTAAGCGACTTGGACTTAGGCCCTCGCTGGTACTAGTCCCTGGGCTGAGAGAGGTGGACCTAGAGGGGTAGTCCCCAGAATTAGCGGGGCGGGCCTGAAGGGGCAGTCCTTGGGATGACTTGCAATTAGAGGCCCCAAATTTTGGATGAAAGTACTTTATAGTGTGGGCAAGGTTTTAAGCTACCGCACGTTGGCCTTGAAGGCCGACGTGAGATCACCGAAAGCTGCGTTGATGGAGCGACTTTTTCCTCTTATCCTGTTCAACAGTGGTGTTCCTTAGGGTTTTGTGCGCTTGCATGCCTTCTATCTTCTCTCCATAGATTACCTCTTTTCAACTTCTAACCATATTTACTCTTACAACGATGATTTCACTCTACATACTTCACCTCACATTTTTTTTTTTCCCTTCTCAATTCAATGTTGTTCTTTTTCTCGCACTGAACTTATCACCCCTTTTATTTTGGACGTTTGTATATCTTGAAACAGAATTCACTTCTAATCGTCTGGGACTTGTACCCGGGTCAAATACTTAACTATGTAAGTATATCAGCTCCACCATGATGGTTACAAAAATTTCCAATCTCAGAAAGTCTAGAATGGTCTAAGAGATTCCTCGCCACTTTTCATGACCTAGAGGGTGTAGGAAATCCTGACTGTACTTAGGCCACATAATGCTCCCATCTTTTTCCATTCCACACTCAATCTCTTGTGGTATCTCTTCACATAAGTTCTTTTTTTTTCCAAGTGCACTTACTTTCACCTCCATCATCTCACCACATCCTATCCTCTTTTCCTTAGTCCTCTACCAATATTAACCCTCGCCTCCATCAAATAATGATCAGACATCCCACCAGCTTACCCTTTCAGCCCATTTACAATCAAAAGTCTCCCTTTTGCACGCCTATCAACCAGTACGTTGTTCAGTAATGCTCCTTTTCTATCTTTCCTGCTTACCCTCGTATACATATGTATGTCCCTCTCTTAAAACCAGGTATCCCCAATCCTTTTTCAGCACATCACTAAATACTCCATGTTCCCCAACTATACCCTCAGCTGCCACATTACCCACTCTTGTACTGAAACCACCCATCTCTGCTGCATCACATGATCACTGTGTGGCCATCGGCAACTCAAGGATGGGTCGTTTTGATACCTGCTTCTTTCCCTATACGTTGAAGTCTTCTCCTGTCTTTCCCAATAACTGTGACCTGGCACATTTCAAAAGACAAGTTTTCCATTTCCTCCAAAATTCGTAAATACTTTCCCTTGCCTTTTCTTTTTCCGTTTCATAATTCTCTCTACGTTTCTTTTAAGGTCCGGTCTTGATGTGGACTTTTGTCCGTGACTGGAACCTTCAACATGAAAAAAAAAATAATAATACCCAATTTCCTTTACCAAAAATACCCTTTTTGCGAACGCAATCGTCTCTTGGCCAGGTGCACACATTACCACAACTCCTGCTCTGGCAGTAGTACTACATCTTCCTTGGCTTTTCCCCTCACACAAACCATAACTTATCTCCTAAGATTTTCCCAAACGATTCATCACCCTTACTCTTGAGCTTTGTTTCACTCAGAGCATGAACATCCAGGTTCCTTTTCTCAAACATGCTACCTTTCTCTCCCTTATTCTCTTCTTGTTTACATCCAAACATACTCAGCAACTCAGCCTGAGCGACAGGGGAGGATTAACATTTCTGTTTTTCTTTTTTTCTATGCACGTTCGCCGTTTCATGCGTTAGCGAGGTAGCGCCAGGAAAAGCGAAGAAAAGGCCTCTTGCCTTCACATCCATTCTCTAGCTCTCATGTGTAAAGCACCGGAACCACATCCCCATATCTACAACCAAGTCCCACAGATATATTTGTGGTTTCCCCTGGCTGCTGCTGATGCTGTTTCGGTACTTTAACTCATGTCGCCCCCTGTATTCCACATCGCTCCAAATCACTGTCTCCTGTGCACGCCTTTCTCCTTCAGCATGTTCAGCTCCAGAGCATACAAAATCTCTCTTACTCCGTCGTTCCATCTACAGTTTGATCCACCCTTTCTCCTTGTCCTTTCCACTTCTGACACATATAGCCTCTTGTCAACTTCTTCTCACTTATTCCCTCCATTTGTCCAAATGATTTCAACACACCCTCTTCAGGTCTCTCTACCACACTCTTCGTATTACTATACCCTTATCTTACCCTTTTATTACTTACTCAATCAAACTGCCTTATGCAACATGTTGTCCTCAAACATTTCATTGCCAACTCATCCACGCTTTCTCGTGCATTGTCATCTTTACGAAATGCCTCGCATCCATGCAACATCCTTAGTAGTGCTATACTTTCAAACAAAACCGATATTCGCTCTCCCAGATAACAATCTCACTTTCCACACATTTCTCATTGCTACCAGAACCTTCGCCCGCCCCCTCCCCACCAACCTTATGACTTCCATGGTTCCATTCGCAACCAAGACCACTACAGATGTCTAAATACTTCGTTTCCTCCAATTTTTCTCTATCTAAACTCACACCCCAACTAAACTATGTGTCTGGACTGCTAAGCTTATTATCCTTGTTTGCATTCACATTTACTCTCAACTTTTTCCTTTGACACACTCCTCCAAATTCAGGCACCAGTTTCTACAGTTTCTCACTCGAATCTGTTATCATGCTTTGTCATCAGCAAACAACAAGTGACTCACTTCCTAAGCCTTCTTACCCCCTATAGACTTCATAACTGCCCCTCTCTCCGAGACTCTAGCATCTACCTCCCTGACCAACCCATCCACAAACAAATTAAACTGCCATGGTGGCATCACACACCCCTGCCGTAGACACACCTTCACCTGGGACTACTCATCCTTTTCTCTATTTACTCGCACACATGCTATACCCTCTGATAAAAACTCCTCACTCTTCTAACAGCTTTCCTCCCACATCATATATGATTTCTCCAGATCCATAAAAGCCACACGCAAATCCTTCTCCTTCTCGAAATATTTTTCATACACATTTTTCAAGCAAACATCTGATCCACGTATCCTTTGCAACTCCTGAAACCACGTTGACTCTCCCTACCCTGATGATATGTGCATGCCACCATGCTTTTAGTCACCGTTCTGCCTTACAGTTTACCAAGTACACTGAGCACTTTATATCTCTGAAATTCGTACACTCACTTTTGTACCCCTTGCCTTTAAACACTGGCATCATACATGCATTCCGTTATTTCTCAGGCACCTCACAATGACCCATATGTACACTGAAAATCCAAACTAACCAATGAACAACACAGTCACCCCCCGTTTTTGAGAATTTCGATTACAATACCATCCACACCAGCCGGCTTGCCACATTTCATCTTAATCATGGCTTTCACAACTTCTTCTTTCTTCACCAAACCACTTACCCTGACGCTCACTTCGTATATCTCCCCGAAACAAACACACTTTACCTGCCACCCTATCTTCAAGCACATACAACAATCTTTCATAGTACTCATCAATCTCCTCTTCACCTCATCACTGCCTGTTACCACTTCCCCATTTGCCCCCTTCATCGATGTTCCTATTTGTTCCCTTGTTTTTCTCAGACGATTCACCCCCTCCTAAAACAGCTTTTTCTCCCTGAAGTTTGCTGATACTTGCTCACCTCAATTCTCTTTTGCCCTCTTTTTTCAACCTCTGCACCATCCTCTTGACCTCCTGCCGCTTTCTCTTGCAGATCTCCTAGTCACTTAGGGCAAGTACCGCCCATACACTCTCTTTTCTTTTTTACTAGCAACTTTTTTCGTCATTATACCAATCATTACCATTTCTCACTGCACACCTCCCACCTTCCGCATGCCATACACTTCTCTTGCACATGCCAGCACTGCTTTCCTAAATACTTCCCATTCCTAACCCACTTTCTTAGCTTCGTTTACTCTCACCTTTCGCCATTCTTCACTTAGTCTCTCCAAAAACCTCTGCAAAGCTTCAGCTTTACCTCTACCAGGTAATGATCAGGCATCCGACCATCTACACTTCTAAGCGCCCTGATGTCCATGAATCTTTCTTTTGCACGCTTATCAATTAAAATTGTTAAACATTTCCTTTCCGATACATATACCCTCTTCTCTACATTCTTATCTAAGGTCAACGCCTCGTATCTATTCAATATTGGCGGAACTAATATACCATCAAACATACCAACTCTATACCCTTAAGGACAGTGTCATCTCTTTCCACATATTCCGCAATACGTCTAGGACTTTGCGCCCTCACCCACCCTATGGCTTACTTAAGCTCTCATGTTCAGTTTCTTGCCTTATCCACTCCAAGGTATCTAACACTCCACTTCCTCCATTTTCACTTAATTCAAACTCACACTCAAAGAGACTTTCTGTTCGCTGCTAGGACTAATAAGCTTGCTTTTATTCACAATTACTCTCAACTTTCTCCATTCACACATTCTTCCAAACCCAGACACTAGCTTCTGCAGTTTCTCAATCGAAACTGCCTTCATCTCCATGTCATCAGCAAACAGCAACTGACATATCTCCCAGCCCCTTTACCAACAGATTGCAACTACTTTACTTACCCTACCACCCCATCCATAAACAAATTAAACAGCCATGGTGACATCACACAATACCCTGATGCAGACTTTCCTTCACATGGAACAAATCACTGTCCTCTCTTCTTACTCGCACACGCCTTACTCTCTTGATGAAAACTCTTCACTACTTGTACCAGCTTTCCTTCCACTCCATGTACTCACTACACCTTCCACAGAGCATATGTATCAAAGCTTTTTCCAGATCCATATACGCCACATACAGGTCCTTCTGTTAAACTATTTCTCATATACATTCTATAAAGCAAATACCTGACCCACACATCCTTTGTTAATCCTAACATCAGCGGTCCTACTTATAAACCATCCCAGGCTAATTTCCAAACTTGAACCCCTTACCCTGCGTCGCAATGTTGGGTCACTTTCCCTCTTCTATAGGTATTACTCTGGTTTGTGCCCCGAGAGATGGCTGCTTGTGTGCTCCCACCACTAGCTAGACAACGCAATACTCGGCATGCTGCTGCGGTACATGATTATTGTGTGGCCATCGGCAACTCAAGGGTGTGCCATTTTGATAATTGCTTCTTTCCCTACACGACGAAGCTTTGGAACTCTTTACCTTCTCATGTCTTTCCCAATAACTATGACCTGGCTCATTTCAAAAGACAGGTCTTTCACTTTCTCAAAAATTCGTAAATACTTTCTTTGTCTTATTTTTCCCATTTTTTTAATTCTCTTTATATTTCAGTTAGGGCCCGGGCTTGATGTGGACTTTTGTCTTTGACTGGAGCCTTCAGCATAAAAAAAAAGGCAGTGATGGAGAGAGGAGATGAAGTAAGTATTGTGAAGGAATATTGAATGTTTGATGATAGAGTGGCAGATGTAGGGTGTTTTGGTTGGGGTGGTGCGTGAAGTGAGAGTTAGGGAGAGTGGTTTGGTGAAGAGAGAAGAGGTGGTGAAAGTCTTGCAGAAGATGAAATCCAGCAAGACAGCAGAATTGGATGGTACTGCAGTTAAATTTATTAAGAAAGGGTGTGACTGTGTTGCAGATTGGTTGGTAAGGATATTCATTGTATGTATGGATCATGGTGAAGTGGCTGAGGATTGATGGAATGCATGTATAGTACCACTGTACAAAGGCAAATGTGATAAAAGTGAGTGTTCAATCTAAAGAGGCATAAGTTTGTTGAGTATTCCTGGAAAATTGTATGGGAGGGTATTGACTGAGAAGGTGAAGGCATACAGAGAACATCAGATTGGAGAGGAGCAGTGTGGTTTTAGAAGTGGTAGAGGATGTGTGGATCAGGTGTTTACTTTGACGAATGTATGTGAAATGTACTTAGAAAAACAGCCAAATTTGTACGTGGTATTTGTGGACCTGGAGAAGGCACATGATAGGGTAGATAAAGATGCTTTGTGGAAGGTTTTGAGAATATATGGTGAGGGAGGTAAGCTGCTAGAAGGAGTGAGAAATTTTTATCAAGGGTGTAAGGCATGTGTACAAGTAGGTAGAGAGGAGAGTGATTAGTTCTCACTGAAGGTCAGTCTGCAGCAGGGCTGTATCATGCCCCCATGATTGTTTATTTGTTTATGGATGGGGTAGTTAGGGAAGTATATGCAAAAGTTTTGAAGAGAGGGGCGAGTATGCAGTCTGTTGGGGATAAGAGGGCCTGGGCAGTGAGTCAGTTGTTGTTCGCTCATGATTCAGCTCTAGTGGCTAATTCGAGTAAGAAACTGTAGAAGTTGGTGACTGAGTTTGGAAAAGTGTGTGAAAGGAGAAAGTTGAGAGTAAACATGAAAGAAAACAAGGTTATTAGTTCAGCAGGGTTGAGGGACAAATTAGCTGGAAGGTAAGTTTGAATTGAGAAACAATGGAGGAAGTGAAGTGTTTTAGATATCTGGGTGTGGACTTGGCAGTGTATGGAAACATGGAAGCGGAATGTGTCATAGGGTGGAGGAGGAAACAATGGTTCTGGGAGCGATGAAGAATGTGTGGAAAGAGAGAATGTTATCTCAGAGGGCAAAAATGGGTATGTTTGAAAGAATATTAGTCCCATCAATATTATAGAGTTGCAAGACACAGTCTGTAGATAGGTTTGTGCAGAACATGGTGGATGTGTTGAAATTGAAATTTTTTGAGGACAATGTGTGGTGTGAGGTGGTTTGATTGAGTAAGTAATGAAAGGTACAGACAGATGTGTGGAAATTAAATTGGTGTGGTTGAGAAAGCAGAAGAGGGTGTGTTGAAATGGTTTGGATATATGGAGAGAATGAGTGAGGAAAGGTTGACAGAGAGGATATGTGTCAAAGGTGGAGGGAGCAAGGAGAAGCGGGAGACCAAACTGGAGGTGGAGGGACCGAGTGAAAAAGATTTTGAGTGATCGGGGACTGAACATGCAGGAGAGTGAAGGATGTGCACGGAATAGAGTGAATTGGAACGATGTGGTGTACTGGGGGTGACGTGCTGTAAATGAAGTGAACCAGGGTATGTGAAATGTCCAGGTAAACGATGGTAAGGTGTGTGCAGCCTGGATGTGGATAGGGAGTGTGGTTTCAGTGCATTACACATGACAGCTAGAGAATGAGTGTGAATGGATGTGGCCTTTTTTCCATTTGTTTCCTGGTGCTACCTTGCTGTTGCAGGGAATGGCGACGCTGTTACCTGTGGGGCAGGGTGGCACCAGAAATGGATGAAGACAAGCAAGTATGAATATGTATATGTGTATATATGTATTTGTATGTATATGTATGTATGTAGACCGAAATTATACAGAACTCCTGTTATTCTGCTTTTTACTCTCCGAATAGTGGGTTTTTGTGGAATTGATA
>JAYMFT010150675.1:0-12627 GCA_038088735.1 Panulirus argus
ACTGCACGCTGACCCACCATCACACTACTACTGCACGCTGACCCACCATCACACTACTACTGCACGCTGACCCACCACCACACTACTACTGCAAGCTGACCCACTACCACCACCCTACTCCCGTAAGCTGACCCACCACCAACCTACTACTGCACGCTGACCCAACACCAACCTACTACCGCACGCTGACCCACAACTACACCACTATTGCACGCTGACCCACCATCACCCTACTACCACACGCTGACCCATCATCACCACCCTACTACTGCACACTGACCCACTACCAACCTACTACGACACGCTGACCCACCACCACCCTACTACAGCACGCTGACCCACTACCACACTACTACTGCACGCTGACCAACTACACCCTACTACCGCCAGCTGACCCACCACCACACTACTAATGCACGCTGACCCACCACCACCCTACTACCGCACGCTGACCCACCACCACACGATTACTGCACGATGACCCACCATAACACTACTACAACACGCTGACCCACTACCATACTACTATGCAAACTGAACCACCACCACCCTACTACAGCACGCTGACCCACCACCACACTACTACTGCACGCTGACCCACTACCACCACACTACTACTGCACGCTGACCCACTACCACCACCCTAATTTCGTAAGCTGACCCACCACTACCGTACTACTGCACGCTGACCCACCACCTCACTACTACTGCATGCTGATCCAACCACCACCCTACTACTGCACGCTGACCCACCACCATCCTACTACCGCACGCTGACCCATCACCACCCAACTACTGCGCGCTGACCCACCACCAACCTACTCCGACACGCTGACCCACCACCACCCTACTACAGCATGCTGACCCACTACCACATTACTACTGCACGCTGACCCACCACCACCCTACTACCGCACGCTGACCCTCTACCACACTACTACTGCACGCTGACCCACCACCACCCTACTACCGCACGCTGACCCACCACCACCCTACTACCGCACGCTGACCCTCTACCACACTACTACTGCACGCTGACCAACCACCACCCTACTACTGCACGTTGACCCACCACCACACTTTTCATCCATCCCTTGGGGCTGGTCGATAAATGTGAACCTGGCTTAGGGTAACAGGCTGTTGACAGGAGCCGCCGAGGGTGGTACTACCGTCCTGACTGAGGAGAGTTAATGTGGTGCCCGGAACCATCCTACACTCTCCATGTCAGGATAGTTGGTCTTACTTCCTGTCTCATCGAAACGGGATTACCGGGCTAGTCCTGCCATCTTCTCTTTACAAGCACCATACATCTTCTCTTTACAAGCACCATACACCTACTCACACCATTTTCTTCACATAAGTACTCTTGCCATCTCCTGTTTGCACATTCGATTTTTAAATGCAATCACGATAAAGTCCAACAAAACTGTGGCCCCTCGTCCCTTGCGTCATGGGGTGCTAAGAGTCTCCAAATTTCTGTCTGACTCTACTGCCAATGAGAGGGAGGGCTCTGGCAGTAATAGTACCCGCCCTTCCCATGACCTTTCCCTCTCTGGGAGACCTACCCCTTTTTCTGTTCACTCTATTAACATTCGTGGTCTCGCAAGTAACCTCTCCTCAGTTGAACACCATCTGTTCAGTACCTCTCCTAATATCTTACTTCTGTCTGAGACATAGTTGTCTAGTGATGTTCTCACTAGTCCCTTTTTTTATATCTAACTATAATCACTACTCACGATTCCGATTATAGTTGGTGTTTGTGCTTATTCAAACATCAACACACCTGTTGCATGCCTCGAGCTGTTGACGGATAAACCCCTCCCTCTGTCTCCATCACCAGCGGTGTGCCTCAAGAACTTCTGCACTTTTAATTCTTTTTCATCAATGATTTCCTTCCTTCTACAAACAACACATGTACTCATGTGCCGAAGGCACAACACCGCATTCCTCCATATCCTTTAGATCTGCTTCTTCTCTCACTTGATCTGCATCTCGTCTGGAAATAACTTCAATAAACTCAGACTCAGACAGGGTATTTCAACGAGGTAGACGAAATCTGATTAAGTTTATTGCCTCCAAGACCCAGTTTCTACCCATCTCTCTATCGAAAAATCCTTACAACTTTAGCCTCTCCTTTGACGGTTCTGTAATTCCATCTCTTGACTCAGTGAACGTACTTGGTATTACCGTAACATCCACTCTTTCTTGGAAACCGCACATTACAACAATAGCTAAGTCTACCTCAAAGAAACTGGGTGTCCTGTTTAGATGTCGAAACTTCTTATCTTCCGAACAGTTGCTCCGTATATACGAAGGATTGATTCGTTCTTGTATGGAGTACTGCTCTCATATTTGGGGTGGTTCTAGCATGGCATCCTTACTTGACAGAGTTGAGTCGAAAGCGGTCTGATTCATTAACTCTACCAGGCTAACTTCCAAACTTGACCCCCTTGCCCCACGCCTCAATGTTGGTTCACTTTCCCTCTTCTATAGGTATTACTTTGTCTTTTGCTGCCGAGAGCTGGCTGGTAAGAACTACTGTGTGGCTGTTGACAACTCAAGGGTAGGCCGTTTTGATAATTGTTTCTTTCCCTACACCTCAAAGCTTTGGAGCTCTCTAACCCTCTTATGGCTTTCCCAATAACTATGACCTGGCACATTTTGAAAAGACAGGTTTTGCATTTCCTCTAAAAAGCGTAAATAATTTTCTTTGTTTCCTCTTTTTCCCTTTCACTAACCCCTCTACGTTTCAATTGGGACCCGGCTTTGATGTGGGCTTTTGTCCGTGATTGTAGCCTGCAACATAAACAGAGAAAATAAAAGTGTGTAATTACGTATCTGTACAGTACAGGAAGGGAATTCTACACTCGTGGCCCCCATCTGCTGAACAGCCTATGCCATCAAGTAGCCTTTTAAACCCTAGTAAACTGCCAACATTCACCGTTTCACTGGTTACTGTACTCCACCCGTCCGCCATCCTAACACTAAACCAGTACTTGTGAACATCCTCTCTTACTGTTATGGCCTCTCTTACTGTTATGGCGTCTCTTGAAGACCAGATCACCGTCAGTGTGATTCGGCTGAGATGGAGACGTGCGGGTTCTTATCAGCCCCCCCCCCCTCCTCCTCCTCCTCCTCCTCCATAGGAGACAGCTTGGCACTACTCAGTCTCTCAGTGTAGCTCACTTCCCTTAATTCATATACCATCTGAGCTGCTCTCCTCTGTACCCTCGCAGTCAGATCTCTGTGCTCCTTGACGTGTGATGACCAGACTTGTGGAGCATAATCCTGTTTCTGTAGCGAATAATTTTACGGACATTTTCTTGCACATGTAATTGGGCGTGATTCTTATATTTTGCAGCAGACTGTCTGTCTCTTTCACAGTTCTTCTAATGTGCAATTATAATGATTTACATCTACAATAATCACGTCGGGGCCATCTTGCCCCCTGTCCCACCCTCATCGCCTGCAGTTACTTGTATTGAATCTCATCGTCCATCTACCTGACCAAGTTTGGAGTTCGTGCGGGTCCTCATAAGGCTGATGCAGTCATCATCATTCTTTATCTCTCTCATGACCTTGGCACAGTCCTCATTTAGGTTTAGGTTCAGTTGCAATCAATCACGCGAGTAATTTAACTACACCAAAAATATCAGTCGGCCCAAGACTGAGCCTTGTGGCACGCCATTTGTAATCCCTACCCACTTCCAGGATGCATCTCTTACCTATGTTGTTTGCTTTCCTCCACTAAGGTCGTCTTCTATCCAGTGAAGGAGGCCACTTCTTATTTCTGGCTATAAATCCACATTTTTCACCATCGTCCGACCAGGAACAGTGTCCAAGGCTTTCTGGTAGTCTGACACTACACAGTCTGCTCATCCCTCTCTTTGATCTATGATTGAGCTGACCCTGTCATAAATGTCTGGTTATGCATGACCTCCTCTCCCTGAAACCAAGTTGTCTCCTTGTTTAAAAGTTCCGTCTTTACAGGTAGTCTGTCACTGGCTTTCTGTTTATCCTTTCTAACGTGTTACATAACAACCCTGTTAGTGAGATTAACTGGTGGTTCATTGCGGTTTTCCGGTCCCCTTTCTTAAATTTAGATAGGCACAACATTTACCCTCTCATTCCACATTTATGGAACTATATCTTCCACTAATGACTTCCTGAACAACATTTCCAATGGGCCAGCACGTGTCTCCACACATTATTTCAGTACATATAGGGCGAACTCATCATGACTATGGGTGTCTTATATATGATGCAAGACGTCATCCCCTCCCGGCTTGGTAATGCTGGTGCGTTTTTTGTCCTCCGCAGTGAAAACATCTGTGAACTTGTCATTCATCTCCTCATATTTCCTCTTCATCTTCAAGAAGTCTTCCCTCCGAGTCCCTACCCTGATCAGTTGCTCTTCCACTCACACTTTCTTCCTGATGAACTTACAGAAAAGTTTTGGCTTGTCTTTTCCTTTTGCCGCAATGATTATTTTTCTCTCAAAATCTCTCCGTTCCTTCCGCCTTACTTTGTAGTGCACATTCTTTGCTCTCCCGTATCTCTTATACGCTGGCAGACTGGGGTGTCTTGTATATATCCCCCATGGTACACCCCAGAGCCCTCTCGCTTTATGACATTTCTCAAGTGTGTGTGTGTGTGTGTGAGGACATCCATGGAGGGTCCCGACTCTAATACTCGTGTTTGTTCGCTTGTGCGTTTCTCCCTCACACCACTTAGAAGCCCCAGATTTAGGGTGTGAACACTGCAGAGTCTGGCCGATGTTTAAATTGCCGCATATTGACGATGAAGGCAGTTCTGAGGGCACCAAAGGCCGCTTTTTAAGAACATGTACTTTATATTTTGTGTGAAATATGGGTCGGTGATACCAATGTCACGTTGCCACCACACCTGTGATTATACCCGTGGGGAGGGGGGGGGGGGGCAAAACTGCAACGTACATTCGAGGTGTAGTCTAATTAGACTTAGGTACAGTAGCAATATCACATCCTTGCTTTTGTTCCTAAAGTTTCTGTTTATAAATCCTAACATCCTATTTGCTTTCTTGGTAGAACCTGGTTCA
The DNA here is from genome assembly GCA_038088735.1 of Panulirus argus. Lineage (NCBI taxonomy): Eukaryota > Metazoa > Arthropoda > Malacostraca > Decapoda > Palinuridae > Panulirus > Panulirus argus. The sequence goes on from JAYMFT010150675.1 coordinate 5,078, forward strand.
TTGCAATGCAGGGAGACTTTGAAGTTACTGTGAGACAGTGACCCCTCGATCACTCACACTAGGGGTGTCCTTTATTTTGTGGCCCATCTGTTCATAGTCATTATTTCTGTTTGGGTTTCATACTTGTAACAACTGACATTTATTGACGTTAAATGGCATTTGCCAATTACTAGACCAGTCAGCAATTTTATCTAGATCCTCTTGTAATCCTAGCCTATCTTCTTCGGTTAATATGGCATCGCCGATCTTTGTGTAATCTGCAGATTTGGACGAATCTTTATGCAGCCTTGCATCAGTATAGTTGATGTAAATGATTAAAAGTATAGGCTCAAGTACGGATCCCTGGGGGACTCCACGAGTAACGGGTGACCAAGGAGATGATTCACCATTCATTACGACTCTGCCTCCTATCACGTAACGAGGCTTCTGTCCAATTTCCTATGCAACCACTAATCCCCCAAGGCCCGGCCGGACTTTTGCATCAGTTTAACGTGGGGGACTTTATCATATGCTTTCTTTTCGTGGCTACTGAATAATGTATGTTAAAATTCAAGGAGGTTTGTAAGGCATGATCTGCGTCTTCTAAAACCGTGCTGTTATTATCGATCGGTTTGTGTTGTTCCAGATAGGCTACGATTTTACCTCAAAATCGACTTCAGAAGTTTACATGTAACTGATGTGAGGCTAATAGGACGGTAATTACCAGGCAGTTCGCGACTTTTTTTTTTAATATGGGAGTGACGTCTTCAACGGCAGCAGACGTTGTCTGAATTTCGATGGGGTTTAATAAGTAAGATTTTACATACTGTGCAGTTCCGCCTCCTCGACAGTCTCTGTCCCTTACAAATGATTTGTAGTCTGGTAGATTGTACTCGTTAATCAGATTGTTGCCTTGTGTTCAGAAATGTTTCTCTTCAACCAATGATAACATGTTCACTGTTTACGAAACAATGCAATTCATCTATTTTGTTTCGGATGGATCTTATATTCATGCAAAGTCCATTTAATTTCTTCGAATAATTTCTGTTCAAGACTGGTGGTATGATCTGGTGACCGTCTATTCTTAGGCCGAGGTGTGACGAGCCCCCGTGACCTGCATCCCTGACGTCACTGTCTGGTGGGGTGGGGAGGGGATTCGATCTGACCTCCCTTGTGTGACGTGTAACGTGACCCCACCTGACCCCAACCGTCCATTTGATGTGGTCAGCACACTGGCCTCTACCGGGTTTCAACAAAAAAGAATTTCCCTGTAGTTCTAAAGCAATTTGGTATTTGATTCACATTGCTAAGAGTTACGTCCCTTCATTATTGAGGTGAATACCCTCGATGGTGTATAGTTCCTTGTCTTTAATGAATTCGAGCCACGGATCTTAAAAAAAAACCTGTGTTAACATCCATACACAAGCGTCAAGAGAGAGAGAGAGAGAGAGAGAGAGAGAGAGAGAGAGAATCTTTACACATACGTAAAAAAACTTTATATTCATATCATTAATTATTCTTTCCCAGGTGAGTATGACGGCAGCAGCAGCAGGGGTGTGCTGGGGGAGGGCCAGAGCCACGGTAAGACCTGCGCTTCTTGTTAACGCCTTCACCTGGACGGTACCACTCCTGACCTGGACGATACCACTCCTGACCTGGACGATACCACTCCTGACCTGGACTGTACCGCTCTTGACTTGGACGGTACCACTCCTGACCTGGACGATACCACCCCTTTCTCTTCTTTCTTCCTTTGTGGTCAAGAGTGTGGCCTCTTCCCTTCCAGGAAGGTAATCGTTCACCCGTTATTCCTGCCTGGGTATCTACCTTGTCGATGGACCTCCGGTGTGGCACAGCATCAAACGTTCTCTGGCAGTCGAGGAACAGACAATGTGCTCATACATCTCGTTGATCTGTGACAGAGATTTGCACAGGTAGACCTCCTGTCTCCCTGGTCTACTTGGGGAACTCATCGGGGTCTTCACCCTAGCAGCTCTGAGCCCATGTTGTCGCCCTCCGAGAGTCTAGATTTTTCTAGTCTGTTTTACTGTGAATGAAATCGTTCATTATGATAGCTTTACCATATCCAGAAAGATAACGTTTCCTTCGTCAATTTGTTACCATTATACAGTTGTTTGGGTCACCACAATTTCTTGGAGGTTTGCAAAGCATTGGCACCACTATACACGCTTCCTTCTAACAATGATTGTACTCATTATGTATCGTGTGAATGAGACATTCATCATTATATTTTGAGATTTAATGGTTTCTGTTAGTAAGAGGGCCACGTCCTCCCCTCCTTTATGATCTCTCTCGCTCCTTTGTTATCATGTACCCCTCTGGGTAGATTGGCTCAGAGTAAATCTTTTGTGAGTTTTGTGTCCGCTGCCCCAACAATGGCTGGATTGCTTCCCTGACTCGCCCTTTGAAATCTACCGTCATACTATTTACGACCAGTTTGTCTGCTTTTGTATACATGATCTTGAGTGTGTGTGTGTGTGTATGTACAACAGAAAGAAGAGACGGTTTAAGAGGTATAGAATTGGTTCACGTAAACAAAAGACCCCACCTGCTTATGCCTATGGACGCTGGGCTGGAAGACCTGACAGCGCTGCGAGGACGCCGTACAGCCAACTGCACGAACCAGAATATCATAAGACTTCACAGAGGACTGCCTCACCCCCTCCCTGCCAGACGTGTGCTGTATTCCTGACGGAGTCCTTATGGTGAGGGCAACCTAACTGAGGCACCACAGACGACGTGGATAGTGAGGTACAGGATTACAACTGGTACAGGAATTGTAGCTCGTGCAAAGGTTACAGCTGTAACAGGATTTGCAGCCGGCACAGGAATTAACAGCTGGCACAGGAGCCACATCAAGTACAAGAGTTACAGCTGGTGGAAGATTCTCAGAGTAGGTATGAATGAGGGAGCTGGGTTGTGTATTAACCCCAATGAGAACGATGGGACTATCGTGGCGCATGAGCGAACGACCCTTAAGCACGACGGAACAACACGGGATGTGATGACCCAACTATCTTACACTAGGGTTGTACCGACGTTGCTTAAGGGCTTGAGCACCACACCTCATCACGTACCACAATCCACATTATCTTAGCATATTGAACAAAGGTTGGACATAAACAGTGAACTGTTTGTTGTACCGCAGGAATCACAAATGAGCAGCATATCGTACACCTGGATACTGTATCATATCAAATGGCAACTGACAGACAGATTTGGAAGAGGACAGAAACTCGCGGATGAATGTGGTCGCAAGAGAAAGACACATATTTTCTTTTTTAATGAGCGAAACCTGTAAACTTGTCGTATACCTGAAGAGGTGCAAATGATATCAGTCGTGGATTTGAAGCGAATTATTTTCAACTCTGTGCTTAAACGTATCTATGCCACTGCTTTCAAATTATCTAACTAATGAATCATTCTATATGTTAACAATCTTATTCAAGAAAAGTACTCCGCCTTATTCGAGGTAAAACGTTTGTCCACGAGTTTGTATCCATTACTACGAGTGAAATCAGACGAATCTATCCTTAGGTAGCTCGTTAGATGAAGATTATGGAAGCGTTTAATGATTCTAAATACCTGTATTAGATCACCTCTCAACTTTCTCTTTCCTAAGCTAAATAGGTTTAATTCGTTTAGCCGGCGTTCGTAGGATTTGTTTCCCAGTCCGGGAATCATCTTAGCACCTCGCCTCTGTACTGTCTCCATTCTGTCTTTCTTCGTGTAGGGTGACCAAAGCTGAACTCAGTATTCCAGATGGGGACGTACCAGTGAGTTGTAAAGAGTGAGGACAGTTTCCCGAGACGTAGATTCGGAAGTTATGTCTGTGAATCCAAGAATTTTGTTCGCGCTTCCTACTGCTTCTGTGCACTGCCTATTTGGGTTAGGTGAATAGAGGTTATTACGCACCAAGTCCTTTTTCTCCTTTACCTTAATTAGCTCAACAAGAATAATATTGTATCTTGCCTTTTCAGTTTTATTATAGATATGTGAAATTGCACTTATTATAAAAATTCCTTTGCTGCCTGTTAGCCCAGTCCGTCAGTTTGTCTATATAAGTGTGTAGCTGCAGACGTTCAGTTTCTGTTGTAGATTTATTTCCCATTTTAGTATCATCCACGAATTTATATATCTTAATATGAAGCTCATTATCAGTATCATTAAGGTACATAAGAAAGAGAAACGGTCCCAAGACTGATCCTTGTGGCACACCACTTGTTACGTCTTACCATTCTGAGGCTTGACTATTTATCACGACTTGTTTACAATCAGTCAGCCAATTTCCTAACCATCAAAGTGTAACCCCATCTATACCATAGGACTTCTGTCTAGAAAGCAACCTTTGATATGGGACTTTGACGAATTCTTTTTGAAGTTTTAGAGAGATTATTTCATTAAAGAAATCGATCAAATTTATCAAAGATGAGCGATTTCATGGAAAAGGCTTGCTGAGAATCGTTTATTAAGTGGTGGTCTTCTTAATGGTTTACAATCTTATCCTGAATGATAGTTTCCATAAGTGTACCAACTACATACGTTAAACTAATTGGACGATAATTTCCGGGCACTGATCCAATACCTTGATTAAACGACGGTGTTACGCTGGCACATTTGCCGTAGGAGAGTGTATGGAAAAGTTGTAGGTAGAGCCACAGAAAACGTGAACCATGGTTGGTTGGTTGGGCTTTAGGCCTATCAACTGCCAGGGTTATTAAGGCCGTCAACGTCAAGCTACATCCACCGACCGAAAAATCTTTATAACATTTTCAGGTGTTAAGAATAATTCCTAGACCACAAACATTCTTACCGTGTATATGGCCCGAGCTCGAACCAGACACGGGCCAGCGGGAAAGAGGTGTCAGTCTCGACTCTAGTAAGAGCCACGTTTTCTATGTAAGCGGGAAAAAACAAAAACAAAACATTCGACCATAAATTACTACGAATCAGAAGAAAAAAATGGGAAGAAATTGATTGCCGCTGAGATTGGCATGCAAAAATGGGGAAAAAGAAGAAGAAAAAACCATTGGTGAGATAGAGAGAAAAAGAACTCAAAAAATAAAGTTTTAAATTGTGGACCATTTGCTGGTGTGTTCATAGGTTTGTACGTGTTTGGTCGGAGTGATTGGTACAGAATGAGTGGTAACGACACCAGATAGGATGGAGGGCGCGACTAGGGAGGAGCCAGTGGCTTGATGGTGTATTGGAGACGAGGTGAGCCAGGCTGAGGGAGGGACAGGTGGGCCTGTGTGCACGAAGCACAGGAAGCAGCGGGGAGGACTCTCTGCTTCGGGTCACTGGTTGGCTGCTGGTGTAGGGGCAGAGTGCGGCAGGATACAGGCGGGGGAGAGGACGGTGGTGAGAGGTGATGTAAGGCTAGGGTTGGCACGCACCTCCATGAGACGAGTGTTGTGGACAGGTGGGGTGCGTCAGACTGGAATGGAAGTGAAGAGAATCTCTCCAACATTTTTAGAGAATTTAATCTGTATGCCACACACACACACACACACACACACACACTTACCTTTTTCAAACAATGTAATTCGTGTATACACGACGCGTCAAAAGGCAGGTGGTGGTGGTGGGTTGCAGGGAAGGTGTGAGCCGGTGTCTAGGAACGATTTTTTTTTTTTTTTTATGTTGAAGGCTCCAGTCATGGACAAAAGTCCACATCAAGGCCGGGCCTTAATTGAATTATAGAGAATTATGAAACGGAAAAAGAAAAGACAATGGAAAGTATTGACGAATTTTTGAGAAAGTGAAAGATCTGTCTTTTGAAATGTGCAAGGTCATAGTTATTGGGAAAGACACGGAAAGTAGAGTTCCAAAGCTTCGACATGTTGGGAAAGAAGTAGGTATCAAAATGGCCCACTCTTGAGTTGCTGATGGCCTCACAATAATCATGTGATGCAGCAGCTTGCCAAGTATAGTGTGGTCCGGCTAGTAGTGGGGGCATACAAGCAGCCAGCTCTCAGGAGCAAAATACAAAGTAATACCTATAGAAGAGGGAAAGTGGCCTACATTGTGGCATACGGCAAGGGGGTCAAGTTTGAAAATTAGCTTGGGACAGTTTATAAGTCAGACCGCTTTCGACTCGACTCTATCAAGTTAGGAAGCAGAGCTAGAACCACCCCAAATGTGGGAGCAGTACTCCATACAAGGATGAATCAATCCCTTGTATAAACGGAGGAACTGTTCAGAAGAGAAGTTTCGACATCTGAACAGGACACCCAGTTTCTTAGAGGCAGACTTAGCTATTCCCATAATGTGGAGTTTCCAACAGATAGTGGTTGTTACAATAATACCAAGTATATCAATTGAGTCAAGAGGTGGAATTAGAGAACCGTCAAAGGACAGATGAGAGTTTGAGGAGTTTTCGATAGAAAGATAGGTAGAAATTGGGTCTTGGAGGCATTAAACTTAACAAGATATCCTGTACAAGTCCGAGTTTATTGTGGAAGCTGTGTCAAGGCGAGATGCAGATCGAGTAAGAGAAATGGGAACAGAATTGAAGGATGTGGATGAATGCAGTGTTGAGTCGTCAGCATATGAGTGCAATGAATTATTTGTGGAAGAGAGGAACTCGTTGAAAGAAGGAGAAAAAGTGTAGGGGATAGGACAGATCCTTGAGGAACACCGCTGTTGATGGAGAAAATGGGGGAGGCTGATCCATCAACAGCCACAGAGACAGATCGGACAGAGAGGAAGCTGGATATGAAGGAGCAAAGTGAGAGAGGGAAGCCAAAAGCAGGAAGGTTAGAGATGAGACCCCGATGCCACACCTTGTCGAAAGCCTTAGATATGTCAAGGGCAACTACACATGAATCCCCAAAATCTTTCAGGGATGATGACCAGACATTAGTATGATAGGAAAGAATATCACACGTGGATCTCGCCTTACGGAAGTCATACTGGTGACCAGAGAGAAGACTGTGATTTTCGAGGTGTTTAAGGGTATGGGAGTTGAGAAGGGATTCAAAGACTTTGGAAAGGATAGATGTCAAAGCAACAGGACGATAGTTAGAGGGGTCTGAACGATCACCCTTCTTAGGGATGGGATGTATCAAAGCATGTTTCCATGGAGAAGGAAAAGTTTTGGTTTTCAAACAAACGGAAAAGACGGGCAAGCACAGGTGCAAGTTCAGAAGCACACTCTTACAGTACACGGGGATGGATGTCATTAGGACCGTAAGCCTTGCTTGTGTCCAGAGAAAGAAGAACTACTCGGACAGTCCTAAAAGAGATTACAGGAAGAGACATAGGATTAGTAAGAGGAGCATCAGTGGGGGTGAGGGGATGTTAGAGTCATCCAAGGTAGAGTTAGAAGAGAAACAGGAACCAAAGAGAGTTGCTTTGTCAATGGGAGAGACAGCTATAGTATCGTCAGGACGGAAAAGCGAGTGAAATGTAGAGCGACAGAAGTTGTTAGAGATGCCCTTAGCTAAAGACCAGAAAGACCTATCCGTGGAAGATGAGGACAGGTTATCGCACTTCCTTTGAATAAAGGAATGCTTCGCCTCACGAATAACTCGCTTGCAGCGATTACG